>JAMLFT010007090.1:0-15242 GCA_026544285.1 Pachyrhizus erosus
AGATTAATTAATAATTTTTAATGAAATTTGAGATTTCAAAATAAATTTATTTATAATTTTTTTTAATCTTATTATTATATAATTGAATCAATAAACGATTTATAATTATAACAATTAATCGATTTTATATATAAATTAATTAATTGAAAAAATAAATAAAAACTATGAGACATAAGGGTCAAACTTCACATTGTCTATCAAACTTTTAACATATTTTCATATGATTGACCATCAACTTCATAAATTTTTAATACTCATATGATTAGTGACTTAGTTGCATAAAGTCGTTTTAAATATTACTATTAAATATAAAAATCTTGTATTACACAATACAAATTAAAGGATAAAAAACATAATAGAAATAGTGAAAAAACACAATTTTTTTAATTATAAGTTACGTAAAGAATTGAAGGGATTTTTTTATGCCTCATCGGGCAATTAAGAAAGTGTTTTCTCCATTAATAAACATTTGTCAAAAAAGTCATGCTAAAAAGTAAAAAACTTCAATTTATTCATTAATTTTGTTAAATTCTTGGGTCTTAATTTGTAACTATATCCTATAGAATATTTTCTAACAGCCTCTGACTCAGAAATTAATTACAAGGGGACGTTTACATAGTAACAGATGGAAATTCAAATGCATCTCTGGAATAAGGTTAATAGACTCCTTTTAAAAATAAAATGGAAATACATCATTAATTTTATTAAAATTTATATATCTGAATAATAATTTAGTTAAGTATATATCATTTTTGAAGTCTTAAAGCATTTTCTTTTTAAGTAACTAACTTAGATTTATCTTTTTAATTAAATATAAAAATTATGTGCAATATCACACTGTTCTGCATTTTTTCTAATTAAGGAGACATTTGGTGTAAGATAAGGATGAAACCAACTTCAAATGACATAAGGGTCAAGATAATAAAAAATATATTTATAAACTAAAAATTAAACATTTTTTCTCAAAGACCTAAATTTGTAAAAGTTCAAAAAAAAAAAAAATTTTAGAAAACTTTAATTTATCTTATGATCATAATGTATATAATATTGAAAAAATACATGCTATCAATATAATTATTTAAATATATAAAATATTTTAATATTTTAGTGAGTAATAAATATTTGTAAGTATTGGTATTATGATATTTATCCATTTTCATTTAATTGCGAGTAAACAAAATATCCATGTTCAAGAATAATGGATATCCATCAAAGATATCTATTAAATATTCATTACAGATTTAATTCGTTGATATTTGCATGTGTAAATTTTTTTATCATCCTTAATACTAGTTATATTTTTCCCTATTTTGTTTGTACCTTTGTTTTTTCACTTTAAATTAATACTTCCACATTGCAACTTTTGAACCCTCTTGTAAAAAAAATATCCTTAAATATAAATAAGACATTTTATTTTTTAAAAAATACCATTAAAAATAATAAAAAATAATATAAATAATTTATCATTTGGAACTGATATGTAAATTTTTTCAATTCATATTATACACATTTACAAATGAAATAAAACTTTATTAATTAAATTATTATTTTTTACATTTTTTTAAAAAATAAATAAATATTTTTAATAGTTTTTATTTATTTTTATTACTATTAAAATAAATTTATGCTGATTAAATTAATTTTACACAATATATTTTTATTTGTATATACACTTTGTCATTAGACACGATAACTAGTTTTAATAAAACTAAAAATTTTAATTTTTTTTATCAAAAAAATTTTAAATTAAAAAAATAAAACTAACAAACAATTTTTATTATTTTTTAATTTTTATAATTAACTTTAACTTAAAAGTAATGTTTCAGTTAAAAACAAGCTAAACCAAATAGACTCTAAGTATAATGTAATATTTTTATGATAATAAAACTTTTTTTTAACTCAAAAAATTAGATTTTTACCTCTCTTATAAGAATAATTTTATGAAAATCTTAGATAAAAAGTATTTCCAAAAGTATTATTTTTTTTGGGAATTTTATGTTTTAAAAAATAAATAAAACATAAAAAATTAACGTTTTCATTACTTTAGATTCTTAAAAACTAAAATTTTCTGATACCATACTCCCCTTAAAGTAAAGTTTCATTTTAATAGCATAGGTCAACTTTTAATTTATTTATTTTTTATAGCAGTCAGCTTTTAATTTGGACCTTTTGCTTTCACCAATTGTCAAAAAAACTTTAATTTGATTGAGATACCACTTTCAAAAGCATCAGTAACACTGCAGTTAAGTGAGTGTATTTGGTTAATCTTATTTTAGAAAAATAATAATTTATTTTTATTAACATTTTAGACAGTTTTATTTATCTGAAATAACCATTTACCGAATGGACAGCCAGTTGTGCAACACATTCTTGGGTTGATGGGCTTCAGCGGTCCAATTTTGAGCCCAAACCTCTCCGATAAACCCAAGTGTCGCCGCTTCTTCATGTAGGGTTTATCGATTTCGTCCTCTCGGAACTCTATTTCCGTTCAGCACCATCATCTGCAACTTCAACTTCAACTTCAACTTGGCACGTGTTTGTGTAGTAGCCTAGAATGGGGAAAACGCCTTATAAGAGGCTCAAGGGAAGCCAGAGCTTCAGGCAGCGCCTTCTTCTCGCCACTCTCTCTTCCACTCCCATTCTCATCGAGGACATTCGCGCCGACGAGACTTGGCCTGGTCTTCGCAACCATGAGATTTCACTCCTCCGTCTCTTCGAAACTGTCTGCGACGATTGCCATGTCGAAATCAACGAAACCGGTAATCTCTTTTTATTATTTTATTTTTCTTATCAACTTTAGCTTCAATAATATCAACACGGGATTCATTATTCGTTCCGTTTGGGTTGGTCAGGCACCAAATTAAAGTACAAACCGGGAATCATTATGGGTGGCAGACAACACCAAGCACACGATTGTGGCGTCTCGCGATCCATTGGCTATTTTCTTGAGCCACTCATTGTGTTATGTTTGTTTGCCAAACAGCCCCTTACCATCAGGCTCAAAGGTATAATAATTGTATTGTACTCTCCTCCCTAATCCTTTCTCTCTCTCCCTCTCTTTTAATTAAAACTGCTTGAAATATTGTTTATCAGGAATAACAAATGATTCTAAAGATCCTTCTGTTGATACCTTCAAGTCTACTGCTTTACCTATATTGAAGCGCTTTGGAGTTCCATCTGAAGGCTTGGAGCTTAAAGTAGAGAGTCGTGGATTGCCTCCAAATGGTGGTGGTGAAGTTATCTTGTCTCTTCCTGTTGTTCAGAGTCTAACTGTAAGTTTCTGATTTTTTATGATTTGTTTTTTTTTTAATTTTTTTTCTTGTCTTATATGTTCTTGGTGGCAGGCGGTTAGTTGGATTGATGAGGGTTTTGTGAAGAAAATTAGAGGAACTACCTTTTCAGCAAGAGTGTCTGTTCAGTTTGAGAATAGCATGATTAAAGCTACTCGCGGTATCATCAATCCGCTGGTTTCTGATGTGCACATTTTTTCTGATCACAGATCAGGTCCACAGGCTGGAAAGTATGATTCCTTTCATTCAGTGGAAATTGTTGAATGTTTAATTTGAATTTGAAATTTTGGAAATATATTTGGTAGAAGTAGGGGAAATATATTGTATTAAAAATGTAATTCCTTTTATTGGTCTTTTGTTGGCGCAGCTCTCCTGGATATGGGATTTCGCTGGTTGCAGAAACTACTTCTGGTTGCTTCATCTCTGCAGATACTTCTGTTTCTCAGTCTAGGGATGAAGATACTTCTAGCCTTGCAGATGATGCGAAAAGAGACCTGATGCCTCCAGAGGATATTGGTGTGGGGGTTGCTAATTTTTTACTAGGGGAGATAGCTCAAAGTGGAGTGGTAGATTCAACACATCAGGTTAGGATGCCAGCAGTTTCTGCCCCTTTTAATGTTTATTTACCAAATGATTGATACTGGTATTAAACACATAGAAATGTGGACGGAAACTTCTTACAGAAGCGAAAAAACTATGACCCCAATTGACTGATACTGGTAACAGAGAGAGAATATTGACGTAAACTCTTTATAGATAGTAGAGAGGAAAAGTTGGAACAGGTAGAAAAAGAAAGGAGAAGAGAAAATGCCGCAGAAATGTGCCCTCCCAGGAAACTTGATGACTCGAATGCTATTCTTTGGTGTGGAAATAAGTAGCCACTTCAATTTTTTTGTCTTGCATGTGGGTTTTTAGGACATGTATATATAAAGATGCAATATTTGCTTGCATTTGTGGAACTATGGCTTATCTAATATTTTTAATGTTCTGTTTTATAGGGTTTGTTATTTCTTCTTTGTGCTCTGTGCCCTCAAGACGTTTCCAAGGTTCGTGTTGGAAAACTTTCCCAGCATGGAGTTGAAACTCTCAGAAACATACGTGATTTCCTTGATTTGAAGTTTATTATCAAACCAGATCCGAACTCGCAGTCGGTTTTTCTGAAGTGTATTGGTTATGGCATGAAGAACCTTTCTCGAAAGGTATCATAAAGCGGTGTGGTCAACAGCGTGATATAATTCACATTACGAGTCTGACAGAATTGTAATTTTGAAGCAACCGCTACTTTGGCACCTGGAAAAGAACTCAAAAGCATCTTCAATATATAATATCATGCCAATGATTATGATCTACCCCGCTCCCCCTCCTCCCAAATACAGGTGAAGTTGTTTCAATTGTAACCCAATTTTGCTAGCAATATATATATTTGAGCGTTTTTCACATATGACTTTACTTCGTTTTAGCGTTTTTCCAATCCTGAACACCAACCACTTCTCCATTTTGCAAAAGTACAAAAGAAATCCCTATCATGCCAAATCACGCAGTTGATAGTCTTATGATTCTACAAAATTTAACGCAAATAAGCTGCACTATAGTTTATTAGTATGCATCTGCGAGCTTCATTTTTCAATAAGACAACATAAAAATTGACTGGCAATTAGAATTTCCTGGAACAAACTGATAGTTTGAAGAATCTGTCTTATCAAAATTAGAAAGATAAATTAAGAATATGAATTGGCCAGCAGAGTCTTGAGTTCTAAACATTAGATTCTGAGCATCGTCTCGTCAGAGAAAATAATTTCAAAATATTTAATCGCAGAAAACCTTCTGGGGAGAGCAGGAAATACTGGCTTTATAGAACCATTTCATTGGGCCGTACAAAATCAGGGTCCTTTTTTTATAATTCAATAAGATGCCCCATTTTGTGCCCAACATTCTTCAGTTTACATACATCTTCAATGACTGTTGAGGGTGTAATTAGGAAGTTAAAATTAGTTTGGCCCCTTTCTTTATTTGCCTTTTACACAATTGTTTAGTTGGAGGGAAATGAAGGGGAGAGAAAGATATGTTTTTTTAAATCTTTCATGTTTGGTTCAATTTTTAAAAGGAAAGGTGAGGGAACAGAGGAAACAAAATCCCTCTTCATTAAAATATTTTGACTAAGATAACTTTATTTATATTTTGAAAGTCAAAATTATTATAAAGGTATAAAAATAAAATATCTTTTAAAATTCATTTTCTTTCCTTGTAAATTAACCAAAAATAAAGTTATTTTTCCTTCTTTCATTAAAATCTTTTCCTATTCCTGTTCTCAACTAAACAATATATCTAATAAAAATCTTTCATCTTCCTTTCCTTTTCCTTGTAAACCAAATAAGAAAGGAGTTATTCCACCTTCCTTCCATTAAATCCTTCCTTTTCTCTTAACCAAATAAGATATCTAATAAAAATTCCTCCATTTTCTTCTCTTTCATTAAAATTTCTCTTCCCTCTCTTTTCAACCAAACAGTCCCATTAGTTAATTTGTGTTTTTGATTTAGACATTTTTTTTCTCAAAATTAGTGTCAATTTCTCACATTTCAAACAATGCTTTTCAATTTCTTGAAAAAAAAAAGTGTAGAATGAATTATCTAATTAAAAACTTAAAAAAAAAAAATGATATTTTGGGAATGATTGTTTTTGTAGGGTTTGAATTCAAAATTCATGGTCGGACAGTTGTTACTTAATAACAAAATCTTGCAGAAGCTAATGACAACATTTTGGAGGGTATATGGATAACACTCAATGTCATTTTAAGAAATTTCTTGTTGAGTTCTTGAGTGAGATCTGTGTTCAATTGCTTTTTGTTTTTTCATCCAATGTTGGGTGATGGACAATACTTGGATCTATATAATTTATTTTGGGTGGTGACTGTGAAAAATGGATAGATGCGATTTGCAATAGGAAGTTGTGGGATTTGATAAGGGAGGAATCTGGGTTAATTTTGAGTGTTGGTTCCTCTGTTGATTTACAGTGAGTAGTGCATTAAATGCATGAACGAAGAAAGTAGTTGAGAGTAAGGTGTGATATGACAAACAATTGGAATAAGTATGGAAAGTATTTAAAAAAGAGAGTTATTAGATTCAAATTGAAAAATAAAATAATTAGGATTAATTTGTCATTTGTATTTTTAAAATCTTGTTTTTTTATTAAGTTATTAGTTAAAAATCTTAATTATTATTATTTTTTTTATTATATTTGATAGTGAATTTTAATGAATCCCTAATGAACCACCTGTTTAGATAATTTGCGGTAACATCTGCTATGGTTCCATATCCTTGATATTAAAAAGGTTTCTTAGTTTAAAGGTGGATCCTATCTAAACATGTGATTCATTGTTAGACCATTAAAATTTATCATTGAATATAATAATAAAATAATTGGGAATTAAAATTTTTAAGTGATAACTTGATAAAAATTAAGGTTTTAAAAATACAAATTACGAATCAATCCATGTTATTTTTCTTTTCGGTTAGAGTCCAATAAATCTCTTTTAAAATTTTCCATGGTTATCCTAATCGTCCATCATTAAACACCTTACTCTCAACAACTTTCTTCAGCCACACATCTAAAACACCGAAATACTTATTCTAAACTAGCTTAATCGAGAACCAACACTCACACCTAACTCAAATTCCTCCCCAATCGAATCCCACAACTTCCCATTTCAAACAGTGTCATATTCACTTTTCCTTTTCACCACCAAAAACAACTTATACAAATCTAGGTGTTGCCTGTCATTGAACATTGGAGGAAAAGGCAAAAAATAAAATAAAAAAACAATTAAGAGCACAAATCTCACTCAAGAACTCAATAAGAAACTTCTCGAAAAAACACTGAACCTTGTCATTTGACCCTTTAACAATGTTGTCATTATCTTTTACAAGACTTTGTCGTCGTGCAGTGACTGCCTTGCCATGGATTTTGAATTCAGACCTTACAGACAAATAATCATTCCTCTAATATTGTTAATTTTTTTTCAAAATTTTTAATTATTGTTTTTTGTAAGAAATTGAGGAGTACTGCTTGAAAGGTGAGAAACCGACACCAATTTGAGTAGATAAAAAAAATCCACGTTTAAATAAAAATCACAAATTAACTAAAAGAAAGCCAAATTAGTTGAAACACGAAGGAAAAAAGGTTGATTGTGTTTGGATTGTTCTAATGAGGGGGAGCAGTTTGGACGGATGTAATGAAGCCTAAATGAGAATGTAAGATGGGTAAAGGTGTTGGAGAAGAAACATTGAAGAAGAGAGTTATTACACTCAAACTAAAAAAAAAGGATTAATTTGTAATTCATATTTTTAAAATCTTATTTTATTTAGTTATCAGTTAAAGATTTCAATTATTAGTTATTTTATTATTATATCCGATGGTGAATTTTAATGGCCTACTATAGAATCACTTGCTTCAATAATTCACGGTAGCATCCACCTAGTTTAGGCCAGCAGGAATATTAGCCATAATGACAGTATTCAACTTAGAAACCTACATGACATACTTTAGTTCCTCCATTACCTCTGGACAAACAACATACACACAACCTCTTAAATTTACAAGACAAAATTTGGAAAAGTCGAGGATGCCACACGTTGGTTGCTCAATCACCTTAAACTTGTCTTCAACTTAGTAGAATGCAACATTAAGATGAAGACCAAGTGGGCACCTATGTCTCTTTGAAGCCCAATAAATTGCTCCATTTTTAAATGTCTCTAATATTAGTAAATCTACTAATCTAGCCTACCATGAATATGCCTTAAACTTCTCCATTTATAAATGTCTCTAAGGTATTAGACGACTTCTCGACTCTTATTAAGATAAATTCTCTACATATTTAGTGGCTCCACTTGTTATATAAATCTTAAGGAATTCTGCACACAATTTATGCCAAGATATTTATAGTATCTAAACCCAAAAACTTATGCAGGAGGAAAAATTTAATGGCTTAAGCTATTACATATCCAATAAGGATTTACTGCTTTGGCTTTGTGCAATGTGGGCAAATTCATCCCTTGTTCTCTCCTTTCCTCCATTTCTAAAATAGAACAATAGTCACACTCTATCAACATGGGTCACTTATAATAAGCTTAGCTATTTCAATGGGTATCAATTTAAATAAATTTTTATGACTTTTACACACATATATATATTACAAGGAAAAAAAAACATGAAATGATTTTACAAGAATTTTTTAACATGTATACATGATAAAAAGGTAAAAAAAAAATATTATTAAAAAAGATGTTAAAACCTCAAAAAATTATTCAACATTTATTTTTAAATACATATAATATCTTATTTTGATATTTTTTTCATGGGATGTCTTAATACACAACAACTTTCTTATTTCTTTACATTTAATATTTTGTACTCTTATTCCTATGATTTCCTCGTTAACCAAACAATTGAAAAGTTGTTATTCGACTTCAAAAGTCGATGCCTCTTGTGTGCACTTAATTTTTCAAGAAAAATTCTTAGAAAAATTCAATCATCAAAACACACGTTAAAACCATCAATGTAAACCTCTATCAATACTCACAAGAAAAAATAGTACACCATATTTTAATTTTATCAATCACTTAAATCCACCAATCAATCATCATATAATGTGTTGTAGACCTCAAAACAACTTTAATTAGGGTGAGCGTGATAAGAGTTAATCCATGTCTCTACTTGACTTAGAAATTTGTTAGAATTAATTTCTTAAATCCAAATATGACCTAATAAATTAGAAATAAAATCATATCAACTTGATTTATTATAGTAATATATCAATATTAATATTATATA
Organism: Pachyrhizus erosus; assembly: GCA_026544285.1. Classification (NCBI taxonomy): domain Eukaryota; kingdom Viridiplantae; phylum Streptophyta; class Magnoliopsida; order Fabales; family Fabaceae; genus Pachyrhizus; species Pachyrhizus erosus. The sequence continues at coordinate 9,117 of JAMLFT010007090.1, forward strand.
TCATTAAACCTTAGAATGAAAGAAAAATAGAACTTAAAAAAGATATATTTTATAATATATATTTTAAAATAAATAATATCATTATAAATATAATATCATACTACATAAAATATGATTCATTAAATAAATGAAATAGTTAATAATATATATTTGTTAAAGTTTAGACTTTTTAATATAAGAACTTGGATTGAGTTGGAACAATTTGAGACATAATTTGAATTTGTCTTAAAAAATACATCAAGTCTAACTTTCAAAATATGAATTTATCTAAATTAATTTCTAGTGTTGGATTAGAGGATGGTTTGGATCTTCTTCATCCCTAATTTTAGTTACATCTAGTGCATAATTTACACCCTTATGTTAATATTCATGCTTTCCATTTTCATCTTTTGGATAATCATCTTCCCCTCAAACGTCAAGGTCCATGTGACTGATGCCTCCTTAACACAATTCAACCTCACAAGCAACAACACCTTGTACTACAACTCCAAGGTCAACATCATAGTGAGGAACCCCGACAACAATATCCTAATGTACCATAAAAGGATCACAACAATAGCTTGGTACAATGATAATGATTTTGGTTGGGTGGAGCTTGGCACCCTTTGACCAAGGCCACTAGAATACCATCTTCCTTCAAGCACTGTTTGAAGGGAAGAATGTGATTATGCTCAAACCTCGCCAACTTGAAGAATATAAAGAGGAGATTGAGTGTTGGGATTTACAATGCCTTGGCTAAGGATTTGCATCTTAGAAGTAGAGCTAAGTATGGAAGGTTTAAAAGTAGTTGTTTCGATCCATCCTTTGTTCAGTGTCATCGCTTAAGGGTTTCTTAGATTTCTAATGGTAAAACAACACCTCTTTTTAGTTTCACAAAATGTAAAACTGGTTCTTTCTTTGTAGATTGTGATGCTGATGCAGGAGGACATTGATATGAAACCATTATACCTTATGAATATCCGAGTTGACAATGTCAATGATTTTGTATATTGATATGTATATAATAATAATAATAAAAACTCTCATGTTGTATACCAAAAAGAAAAAGTTCCTTATGTTATGTACCACTTTGATCTGCTTATGTTAAATGTTATTTCAGTTTGTTCATTGCAGTCCCAAGATTGTACTTGATAGCTTTACTGCGAGGATCAATTTTAATTTGCAAAGATCCAAAGATACATATGCGGAGAGAGGTGGGAACTGACACATGTTGATTATATAGAATTTGACACAATGTCACTCATCCATAAACTAAACTTGACCAATCAATCTTCCTCTCTAAAGTCTTAAGCATAACAAGCCGTGTATGACATTAATGAATGGTTTTCAAAACAGTAGTCAGTAGGGACATTTTAATGTTGAAAATAGCCTTTGATTATCAGCTGAGGGATATCTTTGGTTCAAAAAATAAAAAAAATTGATGTCGGAGTTTGGATCTTCTCCTGCTGCTTTATTCTAATTTTAACCATTCAATTCATTACGTTACGAGGAAAAAGAATGTAATAAAGGTTTGAGATTTAGGAAGGAGAAAAGTTTTGCTTGAGAAGTTACAAAGGATCCAGATTCTTAATGTCGACTTGAATGTTACTGAGTTTAAAAAGTAAAAAAAAAAAAAATGAAATTATTAATTTCTTCACAATCAAGATTTTTAATATGAAACTTGTTGTTTGAAAATGATATTACTATATTAGTTGACCTATATTTACAATATTTATTTTTCCAAATGATTTTATTTCAATTTTATATTTAAAGATTTAATTATATTATTTTGATTTGTGTATTTGATAAGATAAATATTTTTTTATAAATTTAAAATTTATAAAAAAATGAATTATTCAAATATAAATTATATTTTGAATTTATTATGAACAATTTAACTTTTAATAAAAAGTCATTTTTAATTATTGATAATTTTTTTATAAAAAATTATTGAAATTCAATATAGAGATAAAGATAAATGATATATAATAAAAAAGATAATTGATTAAAAAGAATAGTTTGAAAATTGGAATGGTTGAGAGAATTTTTTTTTTTCCGAATCATGAGAGTCTGAAATATTCATTCAAATGTAAGAATAGAAAGAATATTGAGAATATGTTTAATTAAGAGAATGAAAAAAATAAGAGTTTTACTCACTAAATTATATATTCTAATTTATAATATAAAAATAGATTAAACAATATAATCTAAAAATGATATTTTTTTATAATAATTTTTTTTAGAGTTTTAGCTTACTTTTTTTTTTTAATTTTATCCTCAACAATGAATTAATTTAAATACTACGAAAGCTACTATAAATAACTTTATGCGCTCTTTTTTTTTTTTTTATGATTTTACTATGAAAAATGATTCTTTTAAATAATCTTAAACAAAATACATTATCCTAAAAATCACTTTTTGTCTAACATAATTTAATATAAAAACTTTATTAATGTTTAGATAGTTGCAATAAAAATTTCGTGTGGTCAAACTTATGGTGAAAATTTGAAAAAGTAGTAACAACTTTTTGTTGGTTTGAGTTGAACATGGGGTGGAACGCGAAATTTTTTAATATGTCAGTATGCCACCACCCCTAACATGCTATTACTTCATATAATCAATTTCACGAAAATTATCTATTTTTGACAATTAGTTTAAACACACACCTATTCATCAATATTACTATTATATTATTTTAATATTAGAGTGATATTGTTACAAAATAATGTTCAAGTCATGTAATATAATTATTTCTTCTTCCTTTATTTTAACCAAACAAAAAAAAAAACCCTTTTTTTATTTTCTCAAATCTTTATTTTTATTCTCATTTTCTCTTTGTATTCAAATGAAACGAAAGTATTAGATAATTACCTTAAAGTTTGATTTGAATCTTCTAAGAAGCAAGGTATATATCATTTTAAATATGGAAGGATCAACTAATTTTACTTGTATCCTATTTATGCACGAGTTTTGGTGGCTTGACTGTACAAAACTATTTGCACTGGCCTAGATTGAGACTTTAAAAGATGAAAATGTCTTCTTCCTTAATCTTGTAAATATTTTATAGCATGAGTGTAAATCAAAATTAAGACTAATCCAACATGAATTAGGATTTGATTGATTGAACTAAGATAATCATAGATTTAACTTTATGGTAGTTTAGAAAATTTTATGGAATCACTCATTTTCTAATAAGAGAGTTGTATGCTATGTTAGTCACCATATTTTATTTTATTTTATTTTAACTTGTTTTTGCTTCTCTTATCTTAAATGAAATGATATAAGCCTATTTTTTAAAAATAAAAAAAATACTCATGTTATGATTGGTATGAATTTAAAGAATATACAACTTATTCTAAATTTTAAATTAGAGATGAGATAAAATTTGATAAATTAACAAATTAGTATAAAATTTGAGTTTCAGTTGAAATTAATCCAGATATTACATACTAGATAAAAATGTATAGTTCTTATATTACAAAAAAGAAATCAATTTTATTAATTTGACTTACTTTGTCAACCAAGTTCATTAATTTATAGCTTAGGCCTCTAGCTGTAATTCCATATCTTTTGGCATTTTTTCTTTTCTACATGTTAAACCTAACCTAAAGATGAAGTTAATTGCACTAAAAGAAACTATTACACCATTTTTAATGTATTAGTATTACACATCTAACATTGTCCCTAATTGCATACATCTGTCATGTGTGTGCCTTATTACATGTTGTCCACGAACTTCTCTACCGACCCCATGAACATGCAAAGCACTTCATGAATGCTTGAATAATTGAATCAAGTTTACCCATCCTCACTACTACAATTGCCACGTATACGTGCAAAATTGGCTGCAACACATTATTATTAGTATTATTTGGGTATGGAATTAGGTATCCGGGAAGTGGAACAACTCTACACAAGAATAGAACATTATTAATGAAACCTTTGAAAGTTTGGCTTTAGTAAATTATTATACATCAATAAAACGGTAACCACGTCCTTAACAGGCAAGCTCCAAAACCCTACTTAAAAAAAACACAGATTTCTATTCTCCGGTTTCCTCTTTCACTAACCCAAAAAACACAATAATCCACTACGTCAATCTGGAATTAATGTCACATTAATTGCAACTGATCTCACCGGAAAAGACCTCGTCGTCGCCGGAAAGTTCTCTGTACCTCGACGGAGAAATATCGATCTCAATCAAATTCTCTTCCTCAAAGTTAAACTCTAAGGTCCTCTTCCTCTTGCAACCATCAAGAGCTATCTCAATCAACCCTTCTCTGTCTTCTTCTTCATCTTCTTCTTCTTTGCCCCACCCGAACCCAACGTCCTCCGGCGAGTCCCAATCTCCGATCGCCGGAAACTCACTCTCCGATTCGCTATCCGAATCCGATTCCGGGTAAAAACGTGACAACGAAGGGTACCTCATGATTCCCACGTTCTCGTTTGCATCATCTCCTGCTTCTTCGCCTTCACCGTACTCTTCATATATCACCTCCAACGGCGCTTTCACGTTCCATTCAACAAAACACGAACTTGGTTCAAAACCCGTTTCGGAAATCACCTCTCTTTCCGAATGGAGGCATTGTTGCACTTGTTCTATCGACTTTGTTTCGTTGGGTTCAAAGGGACATGGACTCTGTTTCTCTCCCCTGCATTTGCTTCCTCTGTTTTCTTCGTAAACGATGGGTTCTTCGTGTTTCCCTTGATTTTCCTTTCGTTCATGTTGAGACCTCTGAATTGCACCGAGGCGGAGAATGTAGAGAAGGAGAATCGCGGTGAGAATGAGAACCGGGGATAAAACTATTTTCAAGAAAAGGTGCGGCAGGTAGAGGAAAACCAAGGTGCAAAACGTCACGATGCATGAAAACAGAGGATCTGAAGAAAACACGGAGAGAAAGGAAACGGTTTCTTCACATAGAAGGTTCATGAATTTATGAAGACATAAGGAAGAAACGAACTTCAACTCCAAAAGAATTTTAGTTTCATCCATTGTTCTCTCCTCTAGCCAACTATGGTTCCGAGGGGAATGGAAATAGGTAAATCAAGGGCATGATAGAAGAGAAAGCATTAAGCTTTAGGCAGTGCTTGGATGATGAGAAAAAGAGAGAAAAAAATTGATGGGACTGAAAGGGCCACCATGCAAGAGGGCTTAAGAAAGAGTGTTATTGTGGGGTTTATGGCGTGAGAAGAAGGCATGGAATAATAAAGCTAATGGGGTGTGGACCACAGGGTACAGAGTACAGGATACAGGGACCTAGACGATCTTATTAGCACCAAAAACATAAAAAGTGGTTTTACTTTTGCCCTTAACTCAAATCCATGATATTAATGATTTGAGTTTGAGGCCATTTGGATTTAGGGTTTTTTATTAATTCATGGAACCTGTTCACATTTAATCTTTGAGTTTGATGGAGCGATCCATGTCCATCCAATCCAAGACGTTGATTTAAGGTCCAAATGGCGTTAAGCTATTCAGCACTTTTAGTTGTATTTTACTTTTCAGAATGTGAAACTTCACCTAGACCACATGAGATGCAGGCTGGACTCTTCTTTTAGGGTAAGTCGGTCAATAAGTGCCCACACATGTCACAATTACTTCCACATTTTTGGTTCCCCTTTCTCTTTTTTAATTTTTCCTCAAAAGAGAAAGAAGCTAAAGCCTAATCACCATTTTTTTCCCCCCCTTAAAATTCATCCTTTATTTTCTCTCTAAACCATTCAAAGTATCTTGTATTGCAAGTATCCCTATTTTTACGTGGGTATTTTATATTTCAGTTAAAATTAAAATTAAAAGTAATTTAAAAATATCGTGACATAATAGATTTTAAATAAGATCTTAAATTTTTCAATTTTAATAAACTTTTTTAATATATGCAATAATAACAATAATAATTAATATCATAAAATTTGGTTTTAATTCAACTGTTAAAATTTGTTTAATGACTTTTATTTCTTAAAAATATGAGTTTATCACCCAGATAATAAGAATGATAATATTTTAGATAAATTTTCATTTTCATTTTTTTTATATTTTTAACTTATTGCTTTCTATATTTTAATCTAATTAAACAAAAATAATCCAAACCTACATTGACATTGTTAAATTTTAACATTGCACTCCTAAAAGAAAATTATTAAAAATTG
>JAMLFT010007091.1:0-15241 GCA_026544285.1 Pachyrhizus erosus
TTAAAAAATAAATGATAAAAATTACAAATAATTTTTCTAAAATTATTCTTATAATAATTTGATCTATCTTTTTTATATTTATAATCTATTATATATATACGAGAAAAATAATGAATATTGTGATAATGTAATTAAATATCAACAACAATAATTAATTATTGATGATAAAAAAACACGATAAGGTTATTTTTTTTAATCCAACAAATAAATTTTTACGTGAATCTCGTGATTTTTTAAATTTTATTTTCTATTTTGAGAGTACCAAACAAATTAAATACGTACATTTCATGTCTTTCTTTATTTTTCATTTCTCTTTCATAACGTTTTTACCCTATTAAATGAAACGTAACAATGCGAAATTTCTTGACATACTATAATAGCCATTAAATTAAAAAAATATTTTTAATTTTAATAAATCCAATTAAATACGATAAAAATCATTATACTTTTACATTGACAAAATTTAAAAAAAAAAAATAATTTAGTGTCTTCTTTTTAAGAAACCATCGTATTTTTTAACTTAAGTAAAATTAAATTTATATATTTTTAAAAGTTTAATAACCGAATACATATATATTCAAATTTAAGTACCTTTATTATATCTGACTGAAAATGAAAATAAAAGAACCAGAACACGTTTTTTAAAAAATAAATCAAATATTTTTATATATTAGTATGTGCATGTTCAATCTACAAGATAACTATTCATTTTTATATAATTAATATTTATAATAAATAAATATTTTATTATATAAATTTTATTATAATTAAAATTTTATATAAATTTTTTTGAAATAAATAAATTATATTTTGAATTTATGGAATAAAATTTAAATTTCAATATAAAGTTACTTTACACTATGGATAATTTTTAAAAAATATTAAAGTTAAATTTAAATAAAGAAAAAATGATAAATCCATTGAGAAAAAAAATTAATAAAATTAAGTATTAGAATAAAGATATAATGAAAGTGGTTTGAAATGGTTGAGAAAAAAATTGACTAATTTCTAAATCAAATTAAGTTTTAAAATAACACCAAGAACTATATTTGAAAAGAAAAAAAAAACCTAAAAGCTAAAATAAAATGTTCAATATCAAAGTTCCTGTTTTTTTTTAAAAAAAAAGAAAATTTTAAAGATTGCACGAGTGTAATAAATTTAAGAAAAGTGTGAAAATACAAAATTGAAAATATTTTTAAAAAATAACACCAAATATTACAAGAAGTGCATTTGTAACTAATTCAGGTTCGATAAAAATATATGTTGAAATCTAAAATTATAAAAAAAAAACATGCATAATTAAAATTAAAAAAAGTTAAAACGTCATATATAATTTTGTATAGAAGAATAAAATTTAAAAATTAAGTTACTCTTAAAATAATATATTTTAATTTAACATTTAAGAGAAGAGAAGTTAATATTTAAGGGATAAAAAACAAAATTTAATGTCAAATTTTTGTTAAAGGTAATTCATTTAAAAGTGTAATCATTTGAAATTTGAAAAAGTCAACATAAAATGCAAAATATAAGTAATTATTTGAAAGTGCAGCTGGAATCTGAGTAGAAAAAAAAAAACAAAGATTGTCGTAAAAATATATAAAATAGGTGTTAAGCGGCAGTTAAATTATCTGTGTAAAATAATAAAATAATATAATAAAAAGGTTATCTCATTTTTAAGAATGAATTGAAATTATTTCAAGAGTTAAAAATCAAACTAAAAATATATAGACTTTTTTTATTTAAAAAAAAGAAATAAATTTTTAAACAACAGTTAATTGAGGGAATACTTTTCAACAGGTTGTGAGATGTTTTTTTATATATTTAGAATTTACCTTATGCAATCAAGAGGTGACCAATATTTCATGAGATTATGATGTATTCAAGATTGCAAAGAAATTAAACATTTATTTAATTTTATTTTTCTGGTACAAAAACGTCTATGAATTGATTAGAGACGCAAGTTACACTATTAGGTTTTCCACCGTGAAAAATATATCTTACATTATTAGATCTCCTCATTTATAAATCAACAGTTAAAACTTATTTTTTATTTTAATTTTAATTTTTCTTTTTTTTCCCTCACTTTTCCAATTTTTTCCTCAACCTTTCCTGTCATCTCTTGAGTCTTGAGTCACCCGACAGACCACGACCACGTTTGTTCGATCTCAACTTGTTACGTTTTTTCGATCTCAGCTTGTTACGTTTGTTCGATCTCAATTTGGTTTTGTCCGACAACAACGATGATCACCACGTTCGTTCGATCTGAACCTGTTGTTGCTTGACAGCTACGACGACGATCTCGCAACGACCGTGTTGTGCCTATGATGGATCCTTCCGGTGGCTAGCGTCTGTAGTGTAATAGACACAGTTGGATCAAAATTTGTTTGTTGGTGGTTGTGGTGTTGAAGGATCGAGTTCTAAATTGGAGAAAGAAGGAGAAACAGCAAGAGAGAAGGAAACAAGTGATAGAGATAGAAGAAGAAGGATAATTTTAAATAAATAAATCTTAGCCATAAATTTAAAACTAAAGAAATTAAACGGTATAAAATCACTTTTCCACAGTGTAACACATGTAAAGGTTTTTCCACCCTGTATACGTCTTGATTAGATATACAGGCTTTTGTCACTTATAAATAACTAAAAATGATTTTTTTATGACGGAATATATATAATGTCATGTGTGGACATAGACATCCAACGTTCAAATTAGTTGCTTAGTGTTGACAAATACCTTATCTGCGCAGGTTTCGGGACATTTACAGCTACACAAATATCATAATGAGACCGTTAACAAATTTGAAAACATAGTGAAAGACGTGTTTGAAACGCAATGAAGAAAAAATTAGCCCAGTCTTGCGACTATTGTTTGAATGGAAAAACGACCTGAAGAATTTCGTTATATGTTTTATACTTTATGGGCTTGTAGCTGTTGCGCGGCTAATAATTAGTCGTTCATTCTTTCACCTGTTTTTCTTCTCGTTACCTGTTACCAAGTTCTTAAATCACTATGAACAATTATATTGTGCAACTCATAAAACTTGCATTATTTAATATTTTATGAAGATTACTTTTGCATGATTTAATATTTTGTGAAGATTACTTATAAAGATTAAGATTATATTGACACATAAGAATAATTAAGATTAGTTCTATCACTTATTAAAATTACTTATAAAGCTTCTAAATAAAAATCATATTGACACACGAGAATAATTATAAAACCTAAAATTAAACTCAAATTTTTTAGAACTAAGTAAAATGTTTTTTTTAAAAAATCACGTGACTTAATAAACAATTGGTAAATCTGTTTTTACTGAGTAAATAATTGATAAATCCCTTTGAAAATATTTATTAGAAACTTGTTTTAGGGAGTTTGAAGTTGTCATAATCGATTCACTGGACCTATAATTGATTCCCTTATGTGAAATTTCCATCTAGGTTAAACAATAACCAAATAATTGTTCTTTGTTTGTTAGATTTACCCCGTTTGTTTGAGCTTAAAAAACGTAATTCTTACAAAATTGATTTACTTTTAGGAAATTCTTATATAAGTGATTATTTAATGAAAAAAAAACTTAAATAAATGAAATATCACAAAAAGTAGAAATCCAGTTCCTCCCTCTCTTTCCAGAATTGAATTTTCAGAGAAGTGCATCCAAATTGCTTCTCTATAAAAAAATTAATTATTTTCTTATTTTGATTTTAATTTTTGAAAAGCTTTATCCAAACAATTTAGAACTTTTAATTAGTAATTTTTTCTCAAAAAAACAAAGTAATTCTCTCAGAAAAATAAAGTTTAAACAAATGCACTCAATAATTATTCCTCAAATTAATTGATTATTGGTGAGATGAACTACAAAGTTATGCAATTTTTTTGTACTTTAATCCATTATTCAATGCTAACAGTGGATTGTAATTTTTGAAAACCAATTACCTCCCAATAAAATTGGATTTTATGAATTATTCTTTTTAATAATAATTAAATTTTTGTTATAGATTGATGGTCGAAGATGTCTTTTCCATTCTTAAAGTTAATATGGATAAAATAGTTATTTTATAACTTAAAATTTTTAGTTCCACCATATACAACCCAAATTGAAAGAAACAAATTATATTGAGTGATGGAATATAATGGATGATAGTCTATCATCTTTTAATATGGGGTCATTCTCATTTTCACAAAATAAACAATGGAATAATTTTTTCTTTCATTCCATCTCATTCATTTCACTTTCTAATATTGATCCAATAATAACTCAAGTATGTTATGTTACAAGAGAAGTAAAATTATTGCATTTATACATAGAATTAGCCTTAAATAAGAATATGTAGAAGTCAAAATACAAAAGAGAACCATATGGTCAAAGTTGAAAGATGTCATGCACAAAGATAACCCTAAGGTAGTTTCATGTATAAAAGCAACAAGAATGTAAGGCAAATACAAAACAAAACACTAAAAATATAATTTTCAATTGCTAAACTGAAATGCAATGATGAATCAATTTATGAAGCAAAAAGGTGAGTATAAAAGCTAACCTTACACTTAAATTTCATTATAGGATTAAAATAAATCACTTGAGATATAATTGAAGGATGACTAGTATGAACTTCCTTAATAACTCTGAAGATAATTTAATTATTGTTTAATCATATCTTAACTTATTGTCTTGTGGGTTGCACGAACTAAAGACTTTTAAGTCTTTTTATTCAGTGAGCTAGAAAGAGGATCGTCATTTAAGGATAATAAAATAAACAAATTTAATCATCATTGTCTTTGTCCCAACTAAGAGGAAGACGAGTTCAAAAATGAATATTTTAGAGAAAAAAATTAAAATTAAACCTCATCTTCATCAAAATCAAAGAAATCTGTAAGCATTCAAACTACCTACCTTTAAAAAAATTAATATAATTTTAAATAAACCATATATTAAGTTATTAATACATCTGAATTCAAATATTTTCTTTAATCCTCATTATAATACCTAAAATAGACGTGGCACTTGATAATTTTTATAAGATTCCATTTCTAAAGTTTATTATGTTAATTTTTTTATAAAAATAATTTTAATTATGAGTCTTTTTTTAACGAGTAATAAAATAAATACATTAATGTTCAAGAGTTTTTAGAAATCTAATTTGGTCTTATATAAAAAACATTTTGAGAATGTTACTTTGATTATTCACTTGCAAAGCTAAAAAAATAAAAAATAATTATATTAATGATGAGAGATATTACTTAAAACTAATAATATTTTAAAAAATGAAAACATGTCTCATTAATATTAATAATAAGTTTTGAAAAAAATATAATTAAGGATAAATTTAATGTTACTAACTAAACTAATTAATTTTTCTAATATTAGTGAAATAGTTAATTGGGTCTATAAAAGGAATTAGAAGGAGTAATATATAAAAAGTAATAAACAACATAAATCATAAAATTGGAAATTTACGAACTAAATTATTTTGAAATTGAGGAACTAAATTCAAAGTTGATTAAAGCAAGTCAAAATCAGGGTAAAGTCGACCAAATACTCGATGATTCATATTTAATTGTCACACCTATCATTAATGGGCTAATTGAGTAGTTACACGGATTAAGAGTCAATTTCAGAGGTCTACAATGAGTATGTACAATTTTAACTTGCTTTAATTAAACTGGTTAAGTGTGACCCAACTCAGAGGAAAACTATTCATTTAATACATTCAGGAGTGTTATTTTGTTTTGGGTAAACTTACAAATATAATCTGTTTGGTTAAAAGTCAATCTTGAAGAAAAATGAGAGAGAAAGGAAGCCAATAGTTGAGGTACAGAGAACTTACAGTACTCTTCTTATAAATAAAATATATCTATCATCGATCATGAGATTGAAAATTAATTATGCAAATAATAAAAATAGCTATTCTATCATTTTATAAGAATACGAAATGTCAACAATTGATTTAAGTTTTGATTAAGAATATCATATTCCTAAGTTCTATTTTTCCACAGATATATATCTTTTTAAACTGAATAAACACATTCAAAGTATTAGCAGTGACGACATATATGAAAGAGAAGTACAGAAAACCCGAAAGATGTAGTTTTGGCTATTTTGGACTATTATATCAATGTAGATTGTAGTAATAAATTATATCAGTGTTTTCAATTCAAATAGAAATATAAGACTCAAACTTTTACACAAATAAATAGAGAAAAAAGTTATCATTTCTGTCGTATGACTTACATAGTCATAGAGATCATGACATTACGAGAAGAATAAATATATTGAAATGTCAATGTTTTAGTTTTCTCTTCTTAATTTGCTCCTCTAGAACTCGCCCAAAAGGTTGTGGATTCGTAGTTTCATTCTCAATTTGTTTTACCCTGTTACAAGTGATTCATCTAACGTTTTCCAGGCACACTCAGTCCTAGGTAATTGCAACTGCCTTTAAGTTATAATCAAATCTATAGTCAGAAGGGACTTCAATACATCTATTTGGCTCATCTCGAGGTTAAAAGACTACACTCATTATTTTTTATCTATTTTCTTTCTTTCTTTTATATCCAACCACATCTTACATTTATCATTTTTTCTCTCTTTATATTTATTTTTATCTCTCTATTCCTGTAGCCCAAACTCACACCTCAAATGGGTGCGCGTTGAGTGTTATATATCCTTCATCTTAACCTTGGAGTTTTCATCGCACAGTTCCCTTAACAATATGGTGTTTAACACTTAACAGCCACTCTGATTTGGGTTTTGTTAGCAGTGGGGTTGACTTGATGCCAGTCTCTGCGTGAAAAGTCAACACTGGAGACGTTCCATTCCATTCCATTCCTGTGGCTGGAAAAAAAGTGATGACAGAGAGGCTAACTAGAAAGTACAATGAGTCAGGAACACATAGTTGCCATTGCCAGCACCGCAAGATTCCCAATGGATGATACAAAACAGGAGAATGTTGAAATTTGAAGCTTCACTGCCCTGCCTTTCACGAAAGACACAAGTTGAGTCGTACTGGTACCCAGCCAATGTTAGAAAGCAAGCTGTATCCCTCGTGTAAGTCAAATCCCTTTGTCAGAGTTACAAGAATGTTATATTCTTCACTTCTTCCATCTCGCCACCTTGCTTTTCAATAAAGTAGCAAGCAAGCAAAGACCAAGAGGAAAGAGAAACTAGGAATACCGAAAAGAAGCAGCACACAGCACTGGATTCAAATGCAGTAGAACACCTTTTGACTTTTTTTTTCTTTTTTTTTTCACACACCCGGCACAAAAACAAAAACAAAAACAAAAACAAAACTAATTGTACTGACGTCTAGCATAATGCATATCACATGACATGGATAATTCTATAATAGATCTACCTTAGTCATCACATATTGGACAAGTACAGTACAAAACAAGGCGCTGCCGACAGCCCCACATGTAATACTAACTAACTACTTTGGTTCCGTCACGATTGGGTGGTTAACTAGGGTCCGCGCTCGGTTTGGTCCGGTTCGGTGGGGAATCGTTGTCATTTATATCAATCACACATAGCTTCTATTGTATGGTTTAGGTTTGACAACCCTGCTTTGGTTCCGAATCAACAATTAACATCACATCACCCATTTAGCTTGAACTTTGACGCACCGCACAAGCAACAACCTGAGCCCACTGCCTTAACCTCGTCTTCACCGTCTGAGGGTTATCGCCTTCATAATTCACACCAAACAAAATAATTCAAAAATAATAATCGCGGCATCTTAATCCAATTTAATCACAATTAACACATAAATTAAACAATTAAGAGATAAATTGAAGAATTAAACGTCCTAAGGTATTGTTTTCCGATCAGAATTGTTTTATTATTAGAATTGGAGTTTAAAGCAGGTAACCTGAGTTAATTCTTATTAAAAACTTGTATTATTAGTGAAACACCAATTTTGATCATAGAACTATATGGGTTATCCAATTGTGATCTTAAAAAGTGTTTAGGTTATGGAGCTGAGCTGTAAAAGCATATAAGAGTATATAATTACCAGTGGTGAAGATGGCGGAGTGGGGACTGCCGTGGGGGGAAGGAGTGCTGTCGCAATCGGAGGCAGCGGAGGAAGAGGGCGTGGTTTTGGGGACGAGGGAGTCGTTGTAGCGTTTGTTGACGGCGTAGTAGAGGCCAAGAGCGGGTAAAGTATCGGAAAGGCGTTGATCGAGCTCGACCTCGGGGGAGGAATTGAATCCGAAGCCCAATTCGATGCAGGCTTTGAGTTCGTCGACGTCCTCGTCGGTGACGCTCTTGCTGCGACGGTTCTTCCAGTTGCCCTTGCGGCGGAGCCAGGCCTCGTCACGGTAGGCGTCCGGCGACCAGGATCTCTGCTTGAAGAGCGGCGGCACCGACTGGAGGAGCGGCGGGCGCTGGAGCAGGAAGGGCGGCGTGGGTGCGTGTGTGTCGGGTTCCGACATGGGCGTGGAAGGCGACAGGCACAGCCCCTTGAAGTTGGGCTTGTGCGGAGGTCGAGGGACCTCGCACGATGGGTTAGGGAACGCTATGGCGTTGTTAGGTTTCTTTCTTTCGGCGCTTTTGAGTGGGAAGGGACACCACAGGCTTTATGGTGAGGTGCTGGATCAAACCCATTCCCCAACCCCTCTCTCATTGGTCCACCTCATCATTATTTTCATTTCATTTTATTTTATTTTATATACACTTCCACACCTGTTTTCTTTTGCTTTGCTTGCTTGGCGTACAAATAATAATATTGTACCCATGTGTTTATTATTTTATTAACTTAGCTTAATTGGCCAACCAATGCATTGCTCACTCACAAATAATCAAATATTATTTGCGTTTAGTCTTGTTACCTTCTCCATCCGGAGTATAATACAATAATAATGCCTTGTTGCCGAAGGCAATAATACGCTCCAGATATTCAGTTTAATCGATCCATTTATCAGGATTAATTTTACTTTAAGTTAGGTATAATACTTGATTATCTTTTTAAATTAGATGTAAGTCAGTGAACCATCTTCAAATTTACGATAGTATATATATGTCTCTTGTTATTTGTATTATTGACGGAATCCATTACCTTTAAAAGCATTCTCTCTCCATCATTTGTCGGGATTGTAGAAATTTTCTTGTTAACCATGCATGTTTTCCTTATTATATTAAGTAACAGAAATTATATTTTATGTTTGGCATTTTGTATTAAAGTATTGCTTGAATGTGTCGTCCACTAGTAAGATTACATTAAACTATATATGCGCCATTTTACTTTGTCAAATTCAACCCTGGCGACAACTTACTACTGTAAACAATCAATTTGATTTTTTTATTTTGACTTTTTATTCTTAAAAATTAAGATAATTTTCCTCCTCTTCTTTCTCTTTATATTATATTTATGTATTTATTCTTAATTTATAACATGCTTTATCAATTTTATGTTACATTAAAATAATGCTTTATATTTAATTAGTGACGCAATTAAGTGATAGTGATTTTTTTTTACATTACTCAAGCTGTCACTTAAATTTCTCCAAGATTGTTAAATACGACAAAATACTAACCAATTATTGTTTAAATAATATTATATTAGTTAAAATATTTTTTAATATTTTATAAAAACTAATACATGCATTTTTTTATATTTTAATATACATTTTTATCGTTGGTAAAACTATTTTTCTTTACGTGTTTTTAAATTTCTATTTTTATCAGTATTTATGTATAGTTACCTATAAAGCCTAACATTATTGGTAGATATTCGATTCCTTCGGTATATTGACGAAGGAATAATTTATGTCATGTGTGAGTATATATATTAATTTGAATGTGTCAATTTAAAAACGTAACTTAGTTACACAGATCAAAAAAGTTATTTTTGTTAACATTAATTGTAAGCACGTAGAACAATATTATAGTTACTTAGAGCTTGTTTAGTTTCACTTTTTTTTTTCTTCAAAAGTGTTTCTTTCGTTAATTTTTTCAAAATTGTTTTCCAGAAACGAAAAGAAAGTTGCATACAATCAATCAGATTGGTCGAGTCAAGTTTGAATTTCCGTCACAAATCATAATCACTGATAAGGATGTGATCAGATTGGTTGAGTCGAGTTTGAAATTTCTATATCTAGAAATTAAAACTAGTAATAATATTGGGTTAGAATGGTTTTAGTTATTTGTTTTTCTGTAGGCAAACCAAACTGAGCCAGCATAAAGCTGAGCGATTGAGACGTATAAAACGTAAAAAATGAAAATCGGCATTTTCATATAAAAAATTCAATGATAAATTGTTTTCTTTATGTGCAAATGATGTTAAGTACAGCGCAAACAACATATGCAATTGTCAGAGATAAAAAAATGATGAGGTTATGGTCATCATTGAAGAATAACATGTTGACAAATTAATTACTTCATTTAAGGAAAAAGTTGTTGTTAATCATTTTAATAATATAAATGTAGTAAAAATAAAAAATAAATAATATGATCCTTATCAATCTTAACGAAGTATTATCGATAAAAATTGATGAGATTTGTAAACTTTTTATATTAGTTGAATTTTTAGGAAGGAAAAATGTCTTGTTATATTGTGTAAGTGTATTCATTTTAGTTTCAATTTTGTAGGTTTGAAAACTTATAGTCCAAAACAAAATAAGGTTGAGTAGGGTAAACAAAAATTAAACCAAACTAAATATTCGATCCAAACAATTAAAATAAGGTCAGGTAATTAGGTTCACTAGTTATAATGTTATCACTTATGTCCTTAAATCATTAACTAAACATTTTCATATTATCGACTTGTCAACCTTGAATTTTGTCACCTCTTATTATTAAACTAAAAGATTCTTACAAGTCAATGTTTTATTTCTTCATTGAAACTAGGCTTCTTTGCTATTTTGTCAAAAGTTATTAAGAGTGTATTTGGATAAACACTTTAATCAAATACTTGTTAAATGTGTATTTATGCATAGTTTATTTTCGTGAAAAACATTATTAAATTAATTTTCATGTAAAATGTCAATTATTTTTTCTTAAGTTAACTTAAACAACTTATTAAAATAAGACAAAGTTTTTCTATGCATATTTATCATAGATTTTTCTATAATTAAAAGAAAATATTTTAAATTATTCTCATATGATTTGTAAACATCTTACGAACATATCATAAACTATTTTTATAAATTTTTCTAAATATCTAGACAATTACTTAATTATTACGTCATGAAATAAATTTAAATAAGTTATTTCAAATGAACGTGTTATGAGACTATTGCCCATATCGCTTTTTACAATCCAACTTCTTTAGATATATTTTTTGAGATAACTAAAATAGAATGTATGTGTCATGCAAAGATGGTATGGTGTTTGGTAGCAAAAACAATGATGTATTGTAAGACAGTGACAAAGTATTAAAATAATTAAGGATATATTTTTTACATAAAATATAATATATTTTGAAAACTAAAAATAATATTAAAAACAACCTTAAAGTTTATGTTTGTGTTTTGAAATATAGAATTAGGATGTTTTTCTCTAGTTTATGAAAACTCCAAACATCAAACATGTTTTTTTTTTGTGTTTTTAAAAACTATAATCATTTATAAAAGTAATAAACAAAAATACCTTTAATATTTTTATCCAAACCTTAAATAAAATAACCATGCATATTAAGGAAATATAACTTAGTTAATCAAATAAGTTACATGAGTTATTATAAATCTTTTGACATTTACATTTGATTTTAATGAATAAAAAAATGTATTTATACATAATGTTGTCAAACTAACTATATTCGGACAATAATATTACTGGTATCAACCTGCATGCACAAGTGTAACGTATTTAGTGAAAATAATATATTTTAAGGTGAGAACTATAATTTTAATTAGATCATGTTATGCATAATGTCCCAAGACATCTCGTTAAATCAATTTCTAATATTTATCTAACCACAAAATATTATCAACACTTTTTCCAACTATTTATTGAGAAGTACCAAAAATTATGAAGTTTATCAACGAGAAAATACATGTCTTGTGTAACCTTAAGGTCATACCACAGATACCTCATGATCATAACAAATGGTCTAACCTTCCTTTTTTTTTTTTTTTTTTTGCCTAAACTCATTCATATAACGACGAATCAAAAATAGGTATGATCAACTATCCTAAACTACTCACTTCCAACTTGTTGAGAGATTTACTTAATTATTGGAGTGTTTGCAAGTACCCTACTCTAGGTCATTTTTTATTGTCTATTTTTATTGGAGCATCGTTGTAAAACTAAATTTTTGATCCTCCTCTAAATAGGTCATACAATCATAATTGAACGATTAAATTAAAAACTAATCAATAATCATATAACTATTTAAATAAGTAAAACATATTTATCTATTAATTTTATATAATTAAGTATATGATTTAATATTTAATATTTATTATTTTTATTTATTTTGATAATGAAAAATTTTCATTTTACACGTTTTTTAAATGTGTGAATCATTTTATTTTTGAAAGATAAGAGAGAGTTATAAAATGAAAATGAAATATCAAATAAATATTATTAATTTACTTAAAAAATAATATATTATTATTATTTTGAGATAAAAATATCCCTCAATTATTAAAAATCAATTTTTATCTGTGCATGAAATTACTGAAATATTTTTTATCTCTCTAACATACAAACTATGTTAGATAGAATTAATTTATAAAACTGAAATTGATAAATTAGATAAAACTTATAAACTAACTAAAAAACTAGAAGCTTATAAAGTTGTTCATTAAATTAAAAATATTTGATGAAATTAATAGATAAATTAACTAATAAAGGTAAAATATCATAAAAATACAATTAATTATTTTATTAAAAAAAAATTTTAAGTAAATTAATAAGAATAAAAATAAAAAAACTAATTTTACCAAATATAACATATAAACAAAATTACAAACTATTAAAATAAACTCCTGCAATAAACAAAACTTATTTAATTATATTAACTTATAAATAAAGTTTTTTAGTGGCTTATCAAAATTATAGTAAAAAATTAAATATTTATTAACATGTTTAACAAATTTAATTATTTATCCAACTTTATTAACGAGTAAAATCATGTGTATTTTATTCATCTTATCTTCAACTGTTTTATACAAAATTATCGTTGAGATAATTGCGAAGAAATAAATCATCGAGAGAGAGCCATTAACTATAAAATAAGAAAATCATATGGATACGTCTAAAACCATTTTCATTCGCTCATGCAAAAAGGAATATACAAAAATATTCCCCAATTTATTATCAAAATAACAATATAAAAAAAAATATTGAGTGACAATAATGGAACACGACACAATACACAAACAGAAGAATAGTAGTGTTAATTTGCAGACTTTAATTTGGAGGCACCGACGTGGTAGTTTAAAGAGTAAATTATATAAATATTTTTTAAAATTTTATAAAATTATACAAATATTTTTTATCTTTTTAATTATTATATTTCTTTTTTATAAGTTATTAGTATAATATATAAAAAAGAATAAATATAATATTCATAAATATTAAAAGGTGTTAGTGTAATCAATAAAAAATTGTATACGTATATTTTTAAAAATTAATATAAAATACAAAATAATGATAAATATTTATATAATTTCAGTCAATTTAAATGGATATTTGTGTAACTTAATCTAATTTAAAACACACATAAAAAAAAAAAAATCATGAAAGTCACTTGAAATAATATCCATCAGGACCTACACACGCCATCCTTTATCTCTAGTGCTGATTAATTGAGCATATACGTACGGATATACCCCAATGATGCCACATAATCAGAAAAGATAAATTTTGTGGATAATATTATAAGTGATTTGATATTATTTTAAATTATAATTTTATTTAGGAAAATTCTACATATATCTAATTTTAACATTGAAATACAGAGATAAAATTTAAATTTAAAATAAAAAAAACTGAAAATTGCTTAATTTGTGCTGAATTTAATCTATTTAGAAAAATGATAGCTTATTATTATTACCTTGGTGAGAGAAACATGTATGTGTAGGGTTGTGCCTAAATTTTGTCTAACTAAAAAGAAAAATGGAACTTCAGCTTGTAACACAAAATAAAATAATGGAGCTTTAATGTTTTTCTTTTTTCGGTTCAAAGCTTAGTACCAAGTAATGCAAAACCCATTAACTTCAGGAAGGAGCGTTTATACGAGTAATTAAAAATTAACTTTAATGGCATTACGCGTATGCGAAGCTTATCTCTTTCCGGACGGGGCGAGATGGTTTTTTTGTTTAATAAATAAAACAAATAAACAATGGTATCTGAGATGGTGGCTGCTCTCAGTTAATTACTAATGCTAATAAATATGTTTAGAATATACGGCCGTTTTTTAATCTAATTAAAATTAAATATATTTTAAGTGATTAAATTATATATAGTTAATTTATGTAACATCTTATATATATAATTATAAAATTATATATAATTAATAACAAGGAATTTGAATTTAAAATTCAAAGATAAAAATAATACGTGTCATTAAAATATATTAAGAGGTTAAATCAATCTGAAAATAATTTGCTTAATTTCATGTATAAAAAACGTGTGAAAATAATTAATTTAAGTGTATAAGCGGATGAGATTTGAAGATATAGAGAATTTTTAATATAAAATTAAAAGTAATTAGTAAAATCATACGTGTAAGCAATTGGAATTTAGGATTTTTTTTTATACATAAAGCAAAAAAAAAATATCAAAAGTAATTAATTTATAATTTTTTAAGACAACTAACGTTGAAACATGCAATTTCAGGAAATAAACAATAAAAATATCCCATTAAAAAATGTCATATTTTCAGGGAAGAGAAGGCCAAGTGTGAGTCTCGATTTCTCCTTTTTTTATATAAAAAATTAAAAAATATCCAAGTTTTTAATTGGAAAATGATGCTTTATAATTTAATATTTTCTCTATATTCGATTCTTTTTCTTGGGATCCATCTCAATCTATCTTAATATAAATAAATGTACAGCGTGTCATCGAAAACACCAAAAAAAATTGCATATCTGAGCTAAGCAAATTGAAAAATGTTATATGGAAAAGGATTCTTTAGATTGTATTTTAACATGAGAGTGTCTATTCAATACATTTCATCCATTTATTATTTTTAATTATTAATTTATAATATTTTAAATAAAATTTATTAAATAGTTTAAATAATTAAATGTTAACATTTTATATTTAATAATTAATATAAATTAATATTATAAAATTTTTAT
>JAMLFT010007092.1:0-15240 GCA_026544285.1 Pachyrhizus erosus
ATTTAAAGTTTATTTTAAATTTTATTTTTAACCTTTTTCCTAATTTTCTAACTAGTTTTCTATTATTTAACTATTTAGTTTATTTACAATAAAATAAAAAAAAATGGGATGTTACAATACTTCATTTCAGAAAAATTACACTTTTGCCACATGAATTATCAAACATTGGTTGAAGAATCAGGTCTTAATATAATTAAAATAGTAAGGATTAAATTAAACAATATAATTTAAATAAACAAAAAGTATAATTAATTAAGCTCAAATATATTTATATATATTTAAAGTGATTTGATGTAATTATTTAAGTAGAATTAATTCTTTGTATGGATTCATATTTAAATACTATTACAAAATACATTAATAATTCTCTAACATTAATTCTCTTAAAATAAATTTTTTGTATTAATTTTAATGTTCTTTATTAAAATTGGAAAAAGAATTCTCAAAGTTTAGTACATTTTCATTCTTAATGAATGTTAGGACACCTAGATGGTGGAACATGGTGTTATCTCACTTCTCATTAGTGCTAATTCTACTTAGCTTAAAGAGAAACTACGTTATTCAATGTGATAGACGTTCATAAAAGGACAATAATTTTATAACATATTATCTTTTATTACATTGTAAAATATATTTTTTAGGGCTGACTTGTAATTAAATTATGGTTTTTTGTAATGTAGGTATAGTTGGAGTAAATGGATAGCTTGGCCGTTTAGATCTGCATCCATTTAAGTTTGCATTCGTTTAAACTTGTCATTCTAGTTCACAAATTAAATAGTTTCCATTTTTTTGCGGACCTTGTTTGCTCACGTAGCTCATAGGTAAATGGGTAAGCTTGTAGCCTATGTTAAGAATTTTTTTCTTAATAATAATTTAAACTAAATATGAAATAGTTTTTAATAAAAATAAACTCTCAATTGTTTCACCACATCTACAACCTATTAAATAAAAATGTAAACAATACAACAAAACCATATAAAAGTACTTAAATTTCAAAGTTATCAAATCTAAATTCAAATATGTGAATACAAATTTAAAATTATAAAACATCAAAATTATAAAAATCTAGGGGTAAGCTGATAGAATCCGCGAGTAAGCTCATTTAATCTGCAAGTTAAACAAACGAAGTGAATAACATACATTTTAAATGAACTTCAAATTTTAGAGTTCATACTTGAACGGGCTACGAGCTATACAAGTCTTTATCCATTTACCCATTTACCCATCCTAGATGTAGGTATCAAAGATTCAAATTCGAGGTTGGATTCTCTTTAAGAAAGAGGGCATGATAGAAGACTATCTAAGAAAGATATTAAAGAAGAAGATCAAGAAAAAAAAGTTGGAGAAATATTTGGACCTTGGTGGGTCCAAACCCATGGAGGCGACTTGGATAAGCATGGAGTGGAGTGGACTTTCCTAAGGTCCAAGTTCAAGCCCATAGAGATCACTTAGATGTGCATGGAGTTGAATGAGCCTATTTAAAGCCTAATATAGTAGCTTGAACATGTGTCACTTATTATATATGTAATTTTGTTTATTTTTATGTTAGAGGTTACTTTTGGACTTGCTATATAGATTTGAATCTTTAGTTTTAATTAACTTATTTGTTAGCTTTTAGTATAAAAACTTGTACCATAAACTATTGTGGAACTTAGTCATTCATTTTTCAAAAGTGAGAATAAAATTCTCTTGAGAAATTATGAGTTTTCTTGTTTCTCATCAAGAACTATATTTTTATCAAAGAAACATTTTTTTTAGTAAATTCTCCTTTTTTGTGCACCTTTACATTAATAACCATTTACAATTATTTTTATGTATTGACTTGATAAAGTATTTAAAAATTATTCTTAATTAAGATAGTAAAATTTTATTCGTATTTATTAGCTAGTCAAATATATTTTTAATCATATTTTTAGTTCTTTAAATTAAATAATCTATTATTTTAATATTTCATATATAAAAAAAATATTTTTTAATCCTTAAATTTAATTAATATTTTTTATTTTTTTGAAAATTTTTAAAGGAATAACAAATAGAAATTTAATCTCTCAAATCTGACAAAAATAACTAAAAGATATTTTTTTAATTTAAAAGACTAAAAAATATAAATTTTTATTTAAGTGACTAGAATAATATATCTCTTAATTTAAAAGAATAAAATCATAATTAATTTCAAACAAAATAACAAGAAACCAAGCTTCCTTTAATGGCCATATTTATTTAGCCGAAGGTTCTAGAAAGTCCCTTGGGGTTCCTTATAGGTAGTGTGGTTGACCATAATGTTATGACAATCACTTCCGCTGTATTCTAATTATATTATTAGAATAATTTTAAAATTTTATTATATTTTAATATTTTATATTTAAAATTATATTTAAATTTAAATTTTTAAAATTTTATATATTTAAAATAATTAATAATGTCATACTAGTTATCAAACATTTAAAATATAGTTTGATAAAAATAATTACACTAATTTTTTTGTTAATATTTTTTTAGTGATATAATAGATTATTGAACTACTAATATCATTATTACTTCATCATTTAAAAAATAACAGTAATTAAGATTAAAAAAATTAACAATCAAGGTTAAAATAAAATAAAAATTTAAAAACTAAAATTACATTTTTTAAAAAAATTAAAATTAAAAAAATTCAAACTTTTCAAAATCTAATTTATATTTAAGTCTATTTTTAATTCTTTTAGAAGAATTAAAAATAATATTATATATAAAAAATTAAAAATAATAATTTTTAAATATAAAGACTAAAAACAAGTAAAGTTTGTATAACTTTAGGAACCAAGTAAATAAATATACATAAAACTTAATAAGATAGTACTTTTTAGTTTATTCTAATAAATTCTAAGACTCTATTTATAGTATAATTTTTCTGTATAAATATATTAATAAGTATATAATTAAATCATTTAATTATATCTAAACACGCGTATATATTATAAAGTTTTAGAACATAATTCAAACACACAAAACTTATAATTAATTCTAATTAAATAATTACATATTGTAACAAAAATGATAATTTGATATACATTTCCTAGTTTCTAGATTTATAATAAATTATATAATGATACGAGCTTTCAATGAAAACATTAATTTATTCATTATATAAAACCAATCGATGCACCCATCAATAATAATCTAAACCCAAAAGTTTGGGTAACCATATTATAATTAGTGTCATCCGTAGTATTCACCAATTTTAATAATAATTAATTTTTATAAAAAGAATTAATTGATCAGCTAATTTTAGTAAATTTTTATATTTTAATTATATTTTTTATAACTAATTTTTATAAACAAAAATAATTGATGAGCTAATTTTAGTAAAATTTTATATTTTAATTATATTTTTTATTCATAATTCGAATATAAAATTTTAATTAAGATATTTGAACTATTCTTTATTCAAACAAACAACATATTAGTATCTAAATGCTGAAATTTTAACACGCATCGTCTTTTTTATTATAAAAATTCTCTTGGAGATTCAACGTTAGATTCTATTCTTATAGGATATTTTATGCTTATTCTGGTTATTTAGACATGTTTAGCTTCTTTTTTTTTAAGTATAGTATATATTTTTATTCAAAATTTTAAAATTATTTTTGTTTTCATTTTCTTTTTTAAAGATTCATATAGTACATAATTAATAGCAATAACATTCATTTACTTTCTATATATTAAAAAGAAAAAAAACAAAAACTAACGTAGTACTAACTTAACAAAGATTCAGAAAAAAAGAAACGGAAAAGCTTAAAAACGAAGCATGCATTCATTTTGCATTTCTCATGCTATGATTAGATGCTATAGTGGCTGAATTCTGGTATCAACTTTCAACATTCTTCGTCCATTTTAACGGTTCCTAATTTTACTGTTGGTTAAATCTCTCTCAATAATTTAGTTTCAGCTTTGTTCCTTTATGCACCAAAAAAAAGGTTTCGTTTCTTTTTACTCTTAAATGTCCTGGAGAGCATTATCTGGAGCTAGTTTGCTTCCACGATAGCGACACGGTATAAAACGTGAAAAAGTGAGACCATTGGAAGAACGTGAAGGAATCCCACAGAATGGAAAAAGATTCAGAATGAATGCAATCGCTGACATGAAGACTGAACCAAGTTCATGCACCTATATATACATATTTATTTTCTCCCAATAAAACCTAGTAATTTGCTTATATATAGTTAGCCGAAAAAAGAAAAAAACAACCAAAGTTTCAAATACATTACCTAGTTACATTATTACATTAGGCACAACAAATATTCAAGGTCCAAAAGAAAAGTAACTTCATTCAACGCAAGTCATATTCGTGTTAGACGGATGGACGGTACAAAAGGTAGTCACAGTTGTTGTTTCGTAGAAGAAAAGCTTATTACACTGCTTCAGTCTTCACCATATCTTAGTTCTTTTCACGTCTCAATCAAATTTCTTTGACCTGTTTATAATTCTTTCATAGATGAGACTAATACGAGAGATTGGTAATCAGTCATGTGTGAACACTTTCGCGTTTATCGGCTCATGCAGTGTCGGTGTTAGACTATTTTTTTTAAATGTTATTCTTCATGAAAAGACTTATTTATTCTTTTTTGTTACTGTAAAATTTTATATGTACGTCGATAAATATAGCTTTTTAAACTTTTTAGGTTTCAATAATTACGTTGCAATGTTCGTAGTTCTCATAATTATTTTATCTATAAAGATGTAGAATACATTAATAAGTACAGTGTCTGGTAAATATATATAAAAGTAACTTAAGCTTCAAAATTTATTGATGCCTATAAGTTGTAAACTTCACACCTTGGAATAGGATTATTTAATTTGGATGGAAAATTCTTACCTAGACAGATCACACACACACACACACAAAAAGTGTGAAACAGAGTTGAAATGTTATGTTGTCTCTGATACCATAGTTCGACATTGTCGATTTTTTTAATGCTAACATTAAAATTTAAATTACTGTTGGTTAGGCTTCTTATTTTTAATACGATGAATGGAGTTTTCTCGATTAGCATAAGGTGTTATGATGAGCATTTTCTTTTGGGGTTACTTTGATGTATTTTTTGCTGAGCTCTTATCCTCATATTCAGTGTGTTTTGTTATTACTCCAAAAACCATCTGATATTATTTTAAATATGTTTTTATGACTTCTTATTGGCTATAGCACCTTCCGGTGTGGAACAAATTCACATTTCTCGTTACGCACGATGATTATTCAGTTATCTATTTTTTTTTTCTATCAATGATGTTCCTTTTGATATTTATTCTATCCAAACGCAAATTTTGGATACATATTTGAAAAGCGAAAAAATCATCCATATTTTATTATATTACAATGTTTTATTTTTGCAAATTAATAATATTTCGCAATTAGAGCTGTGTGAGTCAATAAAATGTCAGGCATAACACGTAGCGCTATTGCCAAGCAACAATGGGCTATAGATAGTGGCGAATCAATCTACAATAGTGGCGGCATTCTCCCCACTGCAGTACTACTCACTTTTACAAAATGGTCACTTTGTTTTATTTTATTTTTATTTAATTTATTTAAAATCGATATAATTAATAAAGTGTATATTACAAGTTTACTAGCTTAAGGTTAAAAATATGCAAATTCATCAATTTCACTGATTCCAAAATTATTGGGAATTGGTGGAAAAGACGAAGAAGTTGAAGTGTGGACATTGAGACAAAGACAGAGCCAATGATATTTCAGTAAGTTTAAGTTTTGTAATGTGAATAATGTAAGTTATAGTTTATTACGGGTTAATAAATGTAAATAATGATCTTCAATTTTGTTTTGTAGGAAATATGTGATGAGTGTCAAACGGAGTTTCTCTAACGTGCCTTAAGGAGGATGCTTGTGCTCTAGGATCCCCCTTCTACTTCTTTAGACAATGATGCCATATATTTGGAGGTTATTTAATGTAGGAATAAGAAGGATGATCATGTGTGTGGACTTGGCCAGCTAGGCAATAAGTTTGTGGGCTCATAATCTACAAGGATCTTTTTGACCAATCTCACTCCAAAGTAGATACAACCAAAGGTGGGGGTGATTGAGAAATTGAATTAGTTTACCACAATGGATGCATGGTTAGATAATGTAATGAGTGTTACAACGTACCTACATATCTAACGTACTACACCACTACCTCTTCTACCACCCCTTTAAAAAGGATGCAGCAGAGTCCTACTAGCCTATTGACACCAGCCTCTGCAACTCTTATTTTCTTCTATCACTACTGCAGTAGGACCTTTTTATAATGATTATTTTGGAGATTCGCAATCAATTGTTGAATCGATGTAAATTCCATCAGAAGAAAAAGTGAGAATTTTGTATATCGAATTTTAACTGATATAAAAAACATTTGTTACATTGGTTCATGTTTGAGTCGACGTAAAAAATTAATTTTTATGTGTAGAAAGTGACATCTTTCAGTTCAAATGTTAATCAATTTAAAAAGTGATATTTTTTAATATTTTTATTTTATTTTATAAAGTTCCAAACTTGTAAATTTCAAACAGCAAAAGTCTTGACAAGCAGTTCAATGATATTTTATATACTAAATTTGAAATATCATCACTAAATAGTAATATATGCATTAAAACGTAATTATATGATAAAGTACCTCCTAAACACAGTTCAAACAATTTTAGACTACCTAAATACATTCTAAGCAAATATAAATTTTATTTACAACTAGTTTTCCAAAAAGAACTTGCTAAAGCATCTCCTAAACACACTTCAAAACAATTCTAAACAACCTAAAAATATTCTAAATAAATGAACTTTACCCAAACCTGTCGAATATTAAGAATTGCCTCTCCAGCCAATGGTTCCTGATTGGCGAATAACTGCAACATATAACAACATAACATTAGATCATCAACAATAAAAACTATAATAAATATAACTTATTAAAGTAAAATTATATGATCTCATCCTAAGAATCCACGATACTTGCTCGGTCCATACTCAACATTTATTCAATCACGTAATAGCCAAACTCCTAGCCTCTAGTTTGTCTATTAATACAATTCAATATCAAATTTAATTACATAATGTAATTGTTATAGAAACTAATGAAATATGCTTTTAAATTTCGAGATTGTAATTTACTTATCTTGGGAAACGTTCATTAAAGCTTCTTTGATTTTGACCTAAACCTACTCTCCAACATATTATATGCGGACACAAACACTGATTAAAAATATATGAATATAAAGCATTATATAAGATTAAGACTTATAATATAAAACAGAAAGCAAATGTGTTATAAATTAAAACTTACTATTGTACTAGGTTATGCATATCTTTGGTGGGCTTGTGCAATGAACACAACCACAACAATATTATCCCTAGTACAAATAATGAGGAGTTGTCAACGGGACTTAGACTAGAGAATAATTACCGATAATGGAAACACAATTTAAAAGCAGTTCTTAACTTGTATTTGCTCATGGATGTAAGGTGCTAGGTAAATTCATTTTTTGAATCATGCATCTATCTTTAAATGTACATTTGAAATTTTTATTTCTTATTTCTTGACTTTTGAATGGATTGAGGCTCAATAAATTCATACAAATCTGCATTCCCCTTATCCATTCATTATTGATCTACATGTTTAAAATGTTAAAATAAATGTTAATTGTAATAGTTTGATACTTAATAAGCTAATGAACCTACAAATAAAACGTACTTACATCATCAATAACTATAGAATTGAGATGTTAAGAATTAAAATGCTCGACAATATTTTCAAAATATCACTCAAGTTAATATATAATGGGGCATTACTATCCTTGCCAAAAACATTGGCATCCCACTATAGTTGTAATGCTTAGTGTGAATGTCTTTAATCACATCAAGCAAGTGTAATATCAGATCACATACATTTTCTAACCGGGTCAGAATCTCTTTTTTTCTCCCTCAATATCCTAAAGGCTAAAATATTCTTTTATTCATTATGTTTTAAAAAAAAATTATTTTGATATTATATGTTTTAAAATTTTTATTTTTGTAATTTATGTTATTAAAGGGACCTATTTTTACTTTTTTACGTCCTTTTGTAAAAAAACAAAAAGACTAAAATGAATTTCATTAAAAACATAAAAAGATAAAATTAAAAATTTTAAAACATAAAAGATCAAAACATGATGGACTAAATTAAAAAAATGAAAAATTTTAAAAGATCAAAATAATATTTTATTTTTAATAATTTTTTCATTTAAAAAATATATAATTAAAAAATCAATAATATATAAAAAAATATCATATTTTGTAGCATTTTACTGTCAATTATTTTTCGTGTATAAATTAATTTATCTTGTATTAGATAATTTTTTAAAATAAATTTCTTAATTTTACAAAATAACTAATTTTAAAAAAATTTCAAACTCACATTTAGTATGTCTGTGATCAAATCACAAAGTGATAAAATTATTTATAAATTGAAGTTTGCATGACTAAATTGATAAAATAAATTCATTTACTAAATAATTAAATATGTATTAAAAATAAACATTAGACTCATATTTTTAAACATAGAGTCTTAAGTTAAAATTTTATGAATAAGAAAAATGTGGTTAGCTGGAGAAACCTACTAAAGGTGGTTAACCAGATTTTCTCATAAAAATTAGTTATCGATAAAATTGATAGATACTTTACACCAATGTTTAATAACAAAAAAGGATCTTTATAAAGTAATTGATAAAAAATATGACAATATATTTTTATATTATTGATATTTTTAATTATATTTTTAAAATAAAAAAGTTATTAAAAAATAAAATAAATTTTGATCTTTTATCTTTTAAAATTCTCAATTTCGTCCATTATATTTTTAAAAAGACCCATTAGTCCTTATTTTAATCTATCTTAAAATATAATCATACTTTAATATTAGTAAAAATGGTTAAGTTATTTCAATTCTAAATAGGAAGAAAAAAACATAAGTAAAAAATATAACTTAACTAAAACAACCTTCACAAGACATCTCAACCATGGAATGAAAGTTTTAGAGCCTACCCTACTAATTGAACTAAATGTTAGGCACCAGGGCTTGAGCATCAGCATCTCGAACATGTTCAACCACCACTCTTACCAAATCATCTTGTAGTGACATGTATTGTATGGTTAACCCCTTTAATATACTTTCCCAACAACCACTATAAGGATAGGATCCTCATTAACGTATAACTCATACTAATATGAGAAATCAATAAATTGTTTTCCCTAATTGATCGATAGCAATACAACTCCATTGTGTGTTAACACAGATAATAGAAGAAGTTGTATATAACTCAAGTTGTATGCTCTATTTAATTAGGGATTCCTACAACTAATTTCTTATAACATGGAATTATTTGGAGATATCATAACACCTTCATAGGAGACCCTCCTTGATGCTCTCATCACTACTATACTTGGGGCACTTATGCATTGGTTTAAACTTTTTTTTTATATAACATGTAATTATTAGAACATGCATGCATTTTTTTTTGTATTCCATACCCATCAAAAAATATATTTTTCATCTCATAAATATAGTTCAATAGCATGTTACCTTTTGGACTTCACATTGACAATTCTTAACACTATAACCAACCGTGTGAAATTAATGCACTCCAAATACAAATGTTTCTCTATATTACTTTTCAAAGTATCACACATTTATGCTCATAAGACTCTTGTCTAACCATATGAATAATATCTTTTGATTGATCATTCATATCTAAATCAACTTGTTCACTTTGAGACACACTTGAAATGTTTAACAATTCACCATGTCATATCTATGTTGTATAACTCTTAAGAAGTCCATCACAAAGAAGATGCTCCTATATTACTCAAGCTTTACTTTCCATTACTATTAGGAATATTTTGTTTAGCAAAATCTAGAAACATTGCAACTCAATTCTTATACTAATCCCTTGTGTGACTTGCATTGACCAAACTTTGATCCATCATTATACACAAACATATATCATGCATGCAAATCTCTTTCTCTCTCTTTCTTTTATAAAACGTATGGCCTTGTCTCATTCATGAAAACATTTTTTTATTTTTGATTAATATGTATAATTTTCATTTCTTAAATTTGATAAAATTTTGGCGACATTTTGCATTGATATCCAAGTACACAACATTAAAGAAATGAGATAAAGTCCATCACAATCAAGTATGCACTCAAAAAATAAAGCAAAATGCATTAAACCCAAAATTTCGTCAAATTTAAGATGAGACTTAACCTCTATGTATTAATTGAGTATAAAAAAATGAATATTTTCAAAACTGTCCAATCTAGACAATTCAAGATTCAATACAACAATTAATACTTTAATCATTATATTGAATATCAAATAGGAAACTAAGGTTCATTGATAATGCAAGTTGGAATAGAAAGCATAGTCATTAATCACACAAGCATGTTATAAAGCAAGTTGGAAGCAAAGAATTGTCATACATCAACAAAATAAAAAAAATAAAGCAAGCAATAGATAAAGTTGATTTCAAGTTGTCATGTTTCAACATTCTTAATTATGAGCTTGTACCAATAAAAGAATGGGTGAGGATTTGTTTGAGCTTCATGAGATGCTTAAAAAGCACAAGAGAATTCATAGAGTTGGAATAAAGGTGGAGGATCCTTTGACCTACCACCTACTTTACTTCCAAGTTTAGGAGAAGATAAGTAGAGGATTTCGATGAAAAAAAGGAAGTTGTTAATTATTGAATTATCCACTACTTCTACAAAAGTAAGATGTTTTAGTGATGAAAAAGATGAAAATGGCAAGGCTTTGTTTACTCTTCTATCTATTGTTCACTCTTCACAATTTTACCAACATTTTTATAAAAAAGTATCGTGTGCCAAAGCTTGATGTGCAAAATGGTGTACTAAAATCCCTCTTTTCCCTATTTTTATACATTGGTGGAATAGGAGTCAAACTTGAAATGAATCAACTGGTCACTAGAAAAGGGGTTGAATAGTAATACTCAACTAAGTTTGACCTTTTCTAAACAAATAGTACATTGTTTATGTTATTTCTTTTAAAGCTTCTAGCTTGGATATTAGTAGTTAAAAGGAGAATTTTCCTTTCTAAGATAATTAATAGAGATGATTCAATGAATCTTAACTATCTTTTAAAAGTTATTTCTCAAGAAAAAAAAATTAGTGTTTATTTTTCACTTATTAGAATTTGATTTTTATATTAAAATTGATGTTGTTTTTAAAGTTAAAAACTCATTTGAAAAACCTTGTTTAAGTTGTAAAATGTTAACTCATTTTCAATCTAAAGAATTTTCAAAAGATGTAATAAATATGCAACAAACATATGCTTAAAAAACATAAAGAAAGTAAGACAATACACATAAAATTATACTAGTTCACCCATAAATCTTAGGTTCCACCCAGTCCTTACAATTGTAGGATTTCCATTAACACAAGCATCAAATACATGATATTCTTTCTCCTCAAGCTTCCTTAGATTTTCTCAATATTTTTCTCAAGTTTCTTCAAGCTCCTCTTCAATATTTCTAAGTCTCTATAGGATTTTTACTAGTTTTATCTAAGCTCCTACAAGCTCTTTACTAGTATGCTCCTAGTCTCTACTGGCCTTTCATCAATATTGTCCTAGCTTCTACAAGTTTCTATTCAACCTAAGTATTATTTCATAGGCCTTTCCAAGCTTAAACCTAACAACAACTATTGTTGACACCTATAACAACTATATTTTGTTAAACAACTTCAGAAGAAGTAATTCTCTTATTACTCTTTTGAGTTTTTTTCTCAATAAGTTTTGTTTAAGAACAAATTCCTATTACACCTTTTAAATGTCCTCTTTAATGTGGGTCCTCTAATTAAAATGTTTATAAACACTTTATAAGTGTTTTTCTATAATTTATAAAATTATTACATAATAATTATAAAATTATTCTTAATTTTTTCTATAACATTTTTCATAAGTAATTTGTAGTTAATAATTAAGCAACAACTTTTGAATAAAAATAATTGTATTAGTTTTTTATATTCTTTTTTTAACTATTGTATATTCAAAATACAAAATTTCTTCCTCTCATTAATCCAACATATTTAATAATGATTGCCTGTTGTACTTTGAATTTTTTATTTATTATATATTTTAAATATAGTTTTACAAACAATAAAAAATTTTAAACTATAAAATTTGTCGCCTATTTTATGTTTTAGAAATAATTTTTCAGAAATGTAACTTAAAGTAAAAAAAAATGTTATAATAATAGTATTAAGTCACAAGTCGATAAATTTATATATCAATATTAAAAAAATTAATGTAGTACTCATAAATTTATTGGAAATTAATAATCGCGTTGGTAAAATCAGCTACTTTATACAATTTATATTATTTACAAATAAACTTCAAGTAACCAAAAGTACAAATAGCCAAACTTATTAGAGGAAAAAGAAAGGTTGCTATGATAATAATCGAAGAGGTGATGACTAACACTTCTCTTAATTTATTTTAATTTTGCCAAAGGTATCTTTATAGGACACTTTGAGTAGAGAACATTTTAACATGATGGAGCAAATTCTCTCAACGAGAATTTCTCCAATGTACAAAACTCTATCTAATTTACAATCTTAATATTAAACATTTACCACTTAGATCAAACAACTATCCTTTGCTGCAGTTAATTAATCAAGGATGAAAGATCCCCTGTACAGAAAAATTCAAAGGCGTGCAACTTCGTTTGAATAGCAATTTAACTTTAACAAACTTTGAACAGTAAAATAGAAACCCAAGTAGAAGTATAGAGTAGTAGGTATTCTCAAATTAAGAAAGGCTTGTAGGAGTAGGAAACAGAATGCTTTGAGAATGAGGAAAAAACCAAAGGAATAAGGCTTATTTTAGATTTGGAGTTGGAGGAACCACATCAATCTAGACGCTATAGTTGTATAGATGAAGGGTGGCTATCAAGCAAGTTGAATAGTGACCCACGGATTTGAGTCACCCAACTGGTTAGGCCAATATAAAAGGGTCAAAGAAGAGTTGAGAGACATGTGAAGGCAAAAAGGAAAGGGTTAAAAGTCCTTCCATATGCACAAAATATATGGTCCCCTACCCCTAATTTGTTTAGTGGTTCAAAGTGGCCCTCCCTTTTCCCTTTCTTTTTTGAAGTAACCAAGTACTACTTACTTAGCTAGCAAAGTTGGGGCATGTGTAAATCACGATATATGAGCTTGTTGCCCACGGCCCGATGGGCCCAGATCAAATATCCCCACCACTATATATCCCCTATACTGTCCACGAAGTTAGTTAGCTACACTTATTGGCCCCATTCCCTTTCACAGTGCTAAACCCCAGCAAATTAATTAATATCATTATGCCTTTTATGGTGCAATTAACTAGATGGATCTTTGTACAAAAGCAAGTTTATAAATATAGTTCATTTTTGGTATAGAAATATCAAACAACAATTTTACACATGACGTATACAAACTAGAAACAAGCTCAATTTTTGCAATGGCATCTTGTGGCATATATTACAACTTTTAAAGGTATAAGGAGCCTCCACTCACTCTTATTTCCAATAAATTTTACGACCCTTTTCCTTCCTTTTATGCTTACTTCACAGATCTAGTTCATTTTTGGGACAGAAATATTAATCAAATAGCAAGTTATTAGTTTTACACTACTACAAAAGCCGTATACAAACTATAAAGAGACTCAATTTTTGCAATAACATATTCCAACTATTAAGTAGGTATAAGGAGCCCCGCTCACTCTTTTTTCCAATAAATTCCAAGACCTTTTTCTTCCTTTTATGTATACTCCACAAATTTAGTTCATTTTTGGGATATAAATATTAACTAAACATTTGCACTAACATAAAAGGCGTATACAAACTAGAAAGAGCCTTAATTTTTGCACTGGCATCATGAGTGGCATATTACAACTATTGAGTAGGTATAAGGAGCCCCACTCACTCCTTTTTCCTATAAATTCTAAGATTCTTTTTCTTCCTTCTTTTTTTCTTGGTTCCTCTTTTTTGAGATGGGAAAGATGCACAATTTCAGAGACCCACTTC
This sequence comes from Pachyrhizus erosus, assembly GCA_026544285.1. Taxonomy (NCBI): domain Eukaryota; kingdom Viridiplantae; phylum Streptophyta; class Magnoliopsida; order Fabales; family Fabaceae; genus Pachyrhizus; species Pachyrhizus erosus. The sequence goes on from JAMLFT010007092.1 coordinate 14,087, forward strand.
ATGATTTAGTCGCAAGAAGGCTTTGCAAAACCTAATTGTTCAAGAATCTAGGACCATAACGCATGGGAAGTGATACCGGTGTCAAGGTAGGACAATAATGTTGGGAAGCCAGTCCCTTCAATTAAAAATGTGGTAGGGTTTCTGAGTTTGGATCATCATGCTTCTAAGAACAATTTGCAATAGTATGTCAATGATAAAATAGGTACCAATTAGCGCATAAAATTACTTTTCCTCTTTTTTGTTAAAATAGGTACCAATATTTTCATACTATCTATCATCAATGATAAATTAAATGAAGGAAAATGATAATTTATTGATCTTTAAAGTGTGGATTCCATGTAGCAGTGTTATAGACACTAGACACAATAATGGTTCTCTCTGTTTTATCAATACAGACCATAAGAAATACGAGTAATATGCTTTGGGATGCAGTGCAGTGCAGTGCAATTAGTCCCACCCCATGTTCCTCTACGTGTGTGCTGTTGACCAACGTGCCCATCAAGGATTGATTTTCCTTTTTATTGGGTCTATGGAAATTTTCTGGATCAAAATCAACTTCTATTTGTCCAGCTTTACTCGTGATTTCTCTTAAGCCACCAAATAACAACTTTACACACGGATGGAGAGAGAGAGAGAGAGAGCAATGAACACATGTAAGCAAAATACATATAAGGTGACGAAATTAGACTGTTTTAATTGGAGTGATAAAAGCAAGAGTAAATTTATAAAAGTGATTAAATATCTAACTCATTTTATAAAATGTTTTTAATTAGTTAAAAAGATAAATATTATTTGTTTCCATATACATCCTTTTTTAGAATCAAACAATCAAGTGTTAAATACGGCCATTACTTTTAATGAAAAATTTAATTTTAATATTTACTAAACTATTTATCTTTATAACACTAATTAGAATTTATTAATTAAAAATATTTTTTTAAAAATAGTTTATATAAATTAAAAGAAAATTTGAGGAATCATAACTACCTTTAAACTTGATGTAACTCCAAATTGAACTTATGTTCCACAAAAGCTTTAATTTAAATATATTTTTAGTCTTGTAAAATAAGTAAATTTTGATTTTAATTTTTATAATTTTTTGTTTTTTATTATTTTAAAAAAAAATTTAACATAAATAAATAATATTTAATGTT
>JAMLFT010007094.1:0-15239 GCA_026544285.1 Pachyrhizus erosus
TTCTACAAAATAATTAATTTTAAACAAAATTTTTAAATTTACATTTAGTTTGATTGTGATTAAATTTAGATAAAGATATTTTTTTTATAATTTAAAGTTTATACAACTAAATTGATAAAAATAACTTATTAACTAATTAATTATATATTTATTAAAAAATAAACATTGGACTTATATTTCAAACAAAGTCTTGGATTGAATTAAAAAAAGAAGTTGAAAAAGGAAACTCCACTACTCTTATGTTTGGATGAAAGGAAAAAAAGAGAAAGGAAAGAAACCATGAATATCAAATTATTTCTTTTATTTGGTTAGAGAGAAAATGAAAAGAAAAAGAAGAGAAAATTAACTTGCAGATGCAAAAGTTAAATTTTTTATTTTTATTTTTTCTTCAATTCAAATTTAAAATTTTTTCTTCCTCCCTTACTTTCTTTTTTCTTTTTCAAACAAATCATAAAGGTGGGATAGATGAATTTTCTAACAAAAATTAATTATTAATAAAACTGGTAGATACTTCACACTAATTTATAATGTTGTTGTTTTCTAAATAATTAATAAAAAATATGACAAGATTTTTATATTATTGATATTTTTAAAATAAAAATTATAAAAAAAATAAAATATTATTTTGATTCTTTAAATTTTTGTATTTTCTCATTTTGATTTTTCATGTTTTAAAATTTTTATTTTAATTTTTTATATTTAAAATTTTTAACTTAATTTTTATATTTAAAAAAAATCTATTTTAATCCTTTAAATATAGTTGTTTAAAATTATTTTATACTGGTAGTATATTATCGTTAAACTCAAATAAATTATCCCTCAGAAAAAATAATAATAATTTATCAATCAAAATTGCTGACACTTGGTACACTAAACATCGGCTCTAATGTGCAAAACATGATATTTATTTCGTGTCCAAGGCTAGTATCAATTTTTCGGATTTTCATTTATTATAAGAGACTGAATGTAATGTTTATTTGGAAAATGCTCTATATAAAACAGATATTTGCACTAGTATATATTTCATTTAATCCGTATACATCACATTCAAATATATCTACATAAATCGACGTATGACCCAATAAGTCAATGAATTAATTTCTTTCAAAATTTCAATAATAATCAAAATAGCAATTCTCAAATAGAAATGAATTCTTGAAAATTGACCACAATATCATCATTATGATCTTTTGAATTAGAAAGTAGACGAATCATTGTCCGTGCTGTTCAATCTAGAATTTTGTCCGCTTGTTAACATTATTACATAGCTAATAATAATAATAAATTAAAATGAAATACAACTCGTCAACCAGATTGATCATTGTCAGATACAGGTTTTTTTTTTTTTTTCTAATCTAAAATATGCACAAGTCACAGCGGATAGTTTTTATGTTGTGCCACTAAATTGTGAGTTAAACTAGTTGACGCGACAAGATGAATTTGTTTGTAGTTTGTGAAGTAACGTAGCAACAGGTGGATTTACTTGACCAAGCTTTTGTAAGCAATGGATGTATAGGGAGGGACATTCTAACCAGTTTCGCAGGGGGGTGGGGAACTTAAATGTATGACATTGAGATCAAGTGGAGTAAAATACACTGAATGAAGATATTTTCTTTTGCCATGCGAGCTATCTCACAAAAATTTAATTTAAAATTTCTGCAAGTTACAAAAGAATAATGCTTGGGGGGAAACAACACCATATACATCATTTCACAATTGTGAGGAGGAAGCATCAAAATGAAGGTGCCAAAAAGAGGTGAGACCAACTATAATCAGAAGATGAAAACTATATAAAGTGATGTGCGTGCGCATCGTATGTGTGAATGTAATTTTCTTAGTAATTATATTTAAAGCGAGATACATTGCTAAATATTAACCATCAATTGGTAGAGTATGGCATATACCTCTAGTTCTCAATTAATCTACCTCCCTGATCTGGTTAAAAACAGGCAAGTCGTGCTGCCTAAGACTAGAGGATTCACGATCCCCGAATGCCTAGTAAAATAAAGTCAAAGAGACCAGACTTCTAACGAAAAACCCACACAAGGAAAAATAAAATAAAATGATACAGGATCAATGTCAAGTGCACTTGGCCATTTGCTGTGTTTATGTTTGGCACACAGCACAAAGTGTGGGAACGCTCTATGATAGCTGTTATGACTCTAGCTGCATCAATGTTGCTTGGAAAACAATCTTTTGTTCCTTTGAACATCATCAGCTCATGTTATTTACCATTTGCTCCTTCTACCATGGCAGCTCCCAATCCCTCCTTATTTCTTTCCCTTTTTCCAACCAAATCAAGAACAATGGATATTCGGAGCAATCTTAGAAGAAAAACTTAAACAAACATTTTGTCATTGATCTTCAAGGATCTCCCTGTGTACATGCATGCATGATGTGCTGCAGTATTTGTAATTATACCGGTGGAAGGGAACTTTACCAGCAAGCGATGAATTACAACAGGAACAGTAAATGTCACCAGCTAATCCACTTTTAGGTTCTGACATGCTAGGTGCAGTGGTTGGACTGTTAGCTTGAATTTTGAGGGCAGCTATTCTCCTCTCTGCAGCAGCTGCTCTCTTTTCTCTTTCAGCAGCCTGTGTCATTCTTATTTGGTCCTGTTTTTGAAAAAATTAAAATATTAAATGGTCCATTTACAATTACCAGTTAAGAGTGGAAAATAGTCAGACGGAAGAGTAACATAATCTCATAAATGTGTAGCACGACTTCAACACATTAAGTTACAAAAGACATGGCCTTTATATGTATAAGATTTTCAGCCAGCAAAAACTTAGTATCTAACCTCTTTGGATAATTGCACGCCACTTTTTGGTTGAGATTGGCTCTTAATAGATGTTGAAGCAGTCACTTGGTTCTCTACAGTTTTGGAATCATTCTTAGGCAAGGTGGCTTCAACCTGAACACCATGTTCAAGATTCCTCAGAAAATATTTTTGCCACAAGAATGATGAATAATGAGTAAAATAGTGTTGTGTGTGACTGGAAATGCAAAATATGGAAAATCAAAGTTTCTCAATGAATATTCTTCATAAAAAAAAAGTGTAGCTGGTTGAGGTATTGGACTAGGACTGAAACCACAAGCAACAGAATAAAGCACAACGATAGAACTCACAAATTGGTGACGTACAAGTTTCCCATTTCATTTTCATAATTCACAGAAAGTTCATTTGTTCATGCAAACTTGCCCAAGACTCAATTATCACAAGCTAATTGGATGACATTTGACAGTCAAAGGTGGAAAGACAAACAGAGGAATGTCATCCAAAGGAGCAGGTACCATTTTCATTCTAAACAACTATTCCAACACTACCAAGATATCTCTCAAATCTTTAGGGTAAACCCTTATAAATTGAAATCTTGATGATCGAAGTCTGTATATGTTACAAAACTATCATTTCAATAACATTTTATAAACCAAGGTAAAATGCTTTCAGAAAGTCCAAAAATGAGGTCATCATGTAACATGAGATCAAAACCAATTACCTGAGCCTTCTTTTCTTTTGCTTTGCGCAATTTCTTTAATTCTTTTGCTCTAGCTTTTCTCTTGGCATCTTTTTCTGCCTGTACAAGAATAAAATAAGGTGATAATTACTTTGAGACAGGACATCTTAGATTTGATCATCAAAAATCAAAATTTTAAAATTACAGAAAGAACAATGTGGTTAATATAAAAACATAATCATTTTGATTACAAATCAGAATTCAAAACTTATTTTAACTAGTAGCAGAATCACCTGCTTAGCAGCTTGTGATTCTTCCATTTCTTTGGTCAATGCACTGGGCACTTTTGCAGCATGCCAATCCCATTTGTCAAGATTTGATGCCATAAACCTTCTGAAAATATTCCTCACTTCTTTGTCATGTGCCAACATATATGGTGTCCTCCCCCTTTCATCTTTGATGCAAGGATCCAAGCCCTGTTCCAGGAGTTCTAAAACCTTTTGAGAGTCACCAGATTGAGCTGCCTGATGTAAAGGAGTTGATTTACCAGATAGCTCATCTTCACTTTCTCCATTACTCGAAATGGGAATTTCATCATTTTGTTTACTTGAACAAACTTCAGCTTTATCTTTTTCATCCAACTCAGTCATGTCCCCTTTGCTGGAGCTTGGACTGCCATTTATTTTAGAAATGTGAATTGATATTGAATCCTCTTGGTTGCTTTGTAAAACTTCCTTCTCATCTGCTTCATAGGTTACCTGGGTCAACTGGCTATACACACGCTTTGCTTCCCTGAAAGTAGGCCTCCGAACACTCAAAGCAATATTTCTAACAGCACACTGCTGATTGGTAAAATATGATCTTTCTCCGTCATAAAGCAGTTGACGACTACTTGAAGGTGCGTGTATAAAAATGCAATTGGAAGCATCAAGATAAGGTTTCCAAGCGGTAAGCAGTTCATGCACTTCCTAAAATATTGGCATGCTAATAGTCAGTCCAGATTTAAATATCAGGGTGCACAAATGCAAATGCACTCACACACAAACAAAAAAGGCAATAAGTATGAAAGCATTTTCTACATCTCCATGTGTGTTTGAGAATGAATAACTGTAAGCAAAATTGGAAAAAGAATCATTGTAACAGTCAATTTGTCAAAATTCATGACCAATTATAAGGACCCATCTGATTTAAGAAAATGTTTTCTATTCTTATTTCATGCTTTCACAAATAATTAAAAAAATGTCGCCTCATTTCTATTACATTTCCTATTTGCAAAGATTCATACCAAAAACAATGAAAACAAGATTTTGTTGCTTTCAGTATTTGCTGTACAAAAGTGGAAACAAGGTGATATATTTTATAATTATTTGTGAAATCATAAATTGTTTTCTCAATCAAGGGGGTCTAGCTTAGTTAGGCAACGTGTGTGAGTTACTGTGAACCCTCTAATACCTAAGCTTGATTCCCACGAAAAAAAAAAACTGTTTTGTCAAACCAAATAGACCCTAATCAAAGATGGTATTAGGGGTTCTAAAATTATGGACAAACCAAGGATTGTAGTTGTTACCATAATTATAAATAATTGAGAGAAGGCAGCCTGTGCTTTAGGAGGAGAAAATTTTAATACAGTTAAAGTTAAACATCTGATATATTTTTTCAATATAGAAAATAGCACAATAAAAAATTATATTGCCCTCACCCAAATAAAATAAAAACAAAGAAACTCAGTAATTTTCTAAAAATACCTTACCAGACTAATTTCAAGTAATTATAATTTCAAATTCCCACTTCCCACATTTTGAAATAAAATAAGAAAAAATAGCACCATTTTTCACATTATTTATTAACCTGTATGTAACTACCTCCAATTCCAAGACTATAAATAGGTTGCTCTGTCAGTTGATTATAGAACACCAACATGAAAAACAACAATTGGCTAGCATGGAAATAAAAAATTGACAAGAAAAACAATATAGCTTTGATTTGAACACCTTCTTTAATGCAAGTTCATTATAACGACGAAGTGAAGCCCCAGCAGAATGTGCAGCCCTGCCAGAAGCATCTTTAGATGATTGTTTTTTTCCTGCCTTGGCCCTTACAACATATCTGTATAAGAATGATAAGAGCTTAAGAATACAAGCAAAATTTATAACTCCAATTACAACTTTTAAAAAATAGAACTAGTAGTAATAAAAATGCATAAGAAAATAGTGATACAATATTCAGTCAATAATTGGGAAGTACAAGGCATGCTTTACTTACTGCCTTAGGAAATAAAACAGGCGAGGAAATAAAAAGAACTCCTGAAAAAGTTAATCAACTACTTACAGAAGCTCAAGCACAAATGATATAACATTTCACACATTCTCCTGCCAAAACTAAGCGAAGCAGACTACAAGAACATTTGTTTCCCTTCAGATAGAACTTATTGTACCTGATCACTTTTCTGTCTAATCCTAATAATAGATAGCTAAAATGAGAATAAATGAATCAGTAAAATTGATTCAAAGTTAAATGGGATTTAATGTCTCAATGGAGAAAAAAGGATATATGAAAGGTGTTGTTAGCATAATACTTATTCTCTGGAGAGAGAAAGATATCTAGCATTATCAATTATAAACTAATTCTAATTCTAGAAGCAAATAAACAAGTCGTCAGCATAAATTCATAATTGAGCATTAATATGTTTAAAACTCCCATTTGGTAAATGAATGACTAGGGATGATAAAGAAAACTGTATGCCTATACCCGTGCAATGTTGTCTAGGATATGCTAGAAGGGCTCAACTACTGAGTCAACATAAGGGATGTTATATATACAAGTTCACACAAGCTTTACAAGATAGGCTTGCAACATTACATGTCAGGGTAGAAACATCAAGTTTTGATAGTTAACATTCATCTTTGACTCATCACTCATCCAGGTAAAAGAAAATCAATTGTACGCAAACAGCCAAAATTGACCTCAAGTCTTAGCATAAGACTTCCAATAGACTAGACCTCCAGCAGGACAATAATCGCTAAAGATACACGGTTCACTGATATTCTAATATTAGTCTTTGCGCACGGATGAATGGTGTGTGCATTATGCATATATTTCTATTCCCCCTCTACACAGTCTGCCTAAATGAAACTACAATCACATCAATTTTTTATTGCATGATACTCCAAAATACCATTAACAACTTTTCTATTGTTTGATAGCAAGAATCATATTCTAACCTGTGAAATGTCTTGTGAGCCACAACAGCATCACCGTCAAAGATACAACCTGCAAAGTGCCCACCAGAGGCAAGCAGAACAATCCGCAAATGGGTTTTATCTCTGGGCTCAACAGACAGAGATTTCAACTTCTCAACCACTTCATTCTCCACTTTTTCATTCTCATACAATACATTTTCAGTCACATTCATAATCAAGCACTTCCAGACAGAAACTCTCTGCCCTGTCTGAAGACGGAAGAATAGTTTTTGTTTAAAACTTTCGCTCGATTTGTCATGCAATACACTTTGACTCAGAGACTCAGTTTCACTATCATCGTCACTTTCTGATCCTGATATACTTGACACATCATAGTCTTTGACAAATTCCGATGTCAGCACCTCAAAATCTTCTTCCTTCACAATATTCTTTCCAGCAATTGTCAGCTTCACCTATAATCAATACAACTCCATTATAGAAGCTAAAAGAGAACCCACTAGAATCCACTCATATCCCCAAACCACAATGCACACTGTCGTTGTGTTAGCATTTTTAACTTACAGATGAGCATATTAATCTTCCAAAAAATAAAACAATCAGAATAAGCTTTAGCTCTTTAACGCAAAATGGGCATGCAAAATTTTTCCTAATTTCACTGAAAACAGGACCATTCTGGAATTTTTTTTTTTTTTTTTTTAATAGGGATAAAACAAAATTGTAATTTCGAATTTTTCTTTTATAAGATCCTAATTTTCATGCATTATCACTATAAATAATTAATAAAGTTGTCATTATTAACGTCAACAAGCTTATCATAAATGCTAATTAGTTACAATGTAGTGTATTCTAATTAAACTATCTTTTTAAAAGCAAAAATGGGTATTCTAAATTTTACGAAAATTCAATGAAAAGAGGACTATTGTGGATCGATTGAATCGACTTACATTGAATCGATGAATATCGGATTTGAAATGGGAACGTTGGTCTTGAAGGGAATCGAATTGAGTCTTGCAGGTATTGCAGGTCCACCTAGGTGCGGAAACGACGGCGTTTTGAGGGGCATCCAAAACAACGACGTCGTTTGAGGATGGTTGAATGGATTGGGATTGGGTTTGGTCTACGCTGTGGTGGTCTGAAACGGATGAGTGAGGGGAAGGGAGAAGACGACAAGAGTCGAAGAAGTTTGGTGGAACTTCGAAGATCGAACGGTGTCGTTTCTCCTGAGACAGTGTCGTGGTGGTGGACTTCGTTGCAGGAAGATTAGGAAGATTAGTCGCCATAGTAGCTGTCGATAGCCAGAGCCTCTCAACAGGCTCAAGAACTGAATAAATAATTAACACCCAAATTTATCATTAAAATTACATTTAATTAATCTTTTGGTTTGTATCAACATTTCCATCTAGTTTTTACTATCACACTGATTTGTGGGATGTATTAATTTATTATTATATTTTAAAATTATAAAGTTCTTTATTTAAATTTATATTTATTATATATATATTACATAAAAGTTATAAAATATAAAAATTAAAATAATTATTCTTATTTGTTTTTTTGAAAAAAATTAATATACTTATATTATTATTTGTAATTAAATGTTATTATATAAAGCTTTTTATAAAATGATAAATAGCATGATTTATTTATAATATTTTCATCAAAATTATATTTTGTCAATTATAATACAGTAAAGAAAATACATAAAATATATTAAAAGAAATTATTTAAATTTTTATTTTTATTATTATAAAGATAGAAATATATTTATTTTAATTAATATAGTTATATAATTTTATGAATCCAATATGCAATTAAATGTTTATGAAAACTAAAGTTATATATTTATAAAATTATAAGAATTAAAAATAAATTTAAATCAATTAAATATTCTCATCTCAAAATGTTTAAAATAAAAAGAATAAAACATGTTATTAAGTATTAAAAGTATAGAAATGAAATTTTTATAAGCGAATATTTTCATACATAAAAATATTAATATATAATTTTCAAAAGTCATAAGTATGTTTATCTCACGTGCTATATTTAAATTTAGATATGTTTTTTCTTTATAAATTAATTATATAAAAAAATGCACTACCCATCTGTCTGGGAAGTTAAACTCCTGTAAGAAAATCTATTTGTTCTCCCATTTTTCTCTCCACACCTTTCCATTTTTTTTTATATTCCAAATTTTAGTTTCTATAATAGAATAAATAATTTCAAAAACTATATTTTGAAAGATAAAAAAAAAAAAAGCAGAAATTATGAAGATAAGAAAAAGTAGTTCAAAAGAACCTCCCATAAAAAATGTTAGTATGCAGGCATGCAATACCCCATAACAAAACTACATTCATATCACTGTGAAAGAGAGTGTGTCCAATTCAGTGATCTGCACCTTGGAAGAATAGTAGTATAAGTCCGTTACAAACACCCAAAGGTAAAGATTAAACTGTCTGTCTATTGATGATATTCTAACTGCAGCCAAAGTACGTTCCTTCCTAAAAGCCAAAGGAAAAAAATCTGCATGAATCATATCATATGACCACACTTGCAAGCACAACAATACCAACAAGAGATGGTCAAAACTTTTATAAAAGAATCAAATTATGGCGTGACATGCGCCACCTTGTTAACAACAATCAAATTATTGCTTGAATTAAAAAAAAAAAAACATCCTAACCACAACAATAACTCCTATATTAATATCATGAACAATTATGAAGAGACCCTTTTTTTTCTCTCCTATTGTCCTAGGTTGATTCACTTTAAAAGAACAAAATTCCCAAATAACATCTGCAACTCAACTTCAAAGTTAGTAATTACTATTAAGAGTCTCTCATACAGTCATACTTCTCATTATGTCAATCCTAACGGCCATCGCCATTTTTCTAATACAAACAGAATCAAGGAAGTGAATAAGTGCGTTTAAAATCCTAAACACAAATGCCTCACGCATTTACCTAGATTTCTAAATCAATCAACAATAAAAAAATTTGTTGGAAAATGTAAAACAATTCATGGCACAGTCCACAGAACCAGATCTGAGTTCTATTCCATTGTATGGAACACATTAAAATGCGATGGTCCTCATCAAAGGAAACACACAGGACCCACTCAAACTCCACCACGTGGCCTTCCATCATTTCCACCAACCCCATCCCAAAGGATAGTCCATTCCACAAAATACTAAATAGAATGCACCACACCAGAATCTTCCGTAATTCAAAAATTAAATTAAATTAAAACTAAAAATAAAATACACAACTAACACTTCGTAGCGTCGTACATCACCACATGCCTAAATTAATCTATAACAAAAAAATAAATAAACCAAATTCCCCAGTCCAATCACACCCGGGAAAAAAAAAAACAAAAGCGGCAAAAAAAGAGAAAAACTCAAACACTTACAAAACAAAACGAATAAAATTATAAAATTACATAAAAGTAGCAGAAATCACAAAAGCCGACAATGCAGTCACTGTAACAGTGAGAACTGCAGAAGCTTTCACGTGAACACCGTCACTCTTGCCGGCGGAACTGCTCCGCTCAGCCTCCGACGACGGCGCATCTGCCGGAGCACTGGCTGGAGTCTCTCCCGCGGGAGCCGGAGGCGACGCCGGAAGAGGCGAAGGCGCTTCCGACGGAGTTGACGCCGGAGAAGGAGAAGGAGCACTAACCGGTTCCGGCGCCGGAGCAGGCGACGGCGACTTGGCAAACAATTCCTGCGGAAGAAGAACGCTGTCGACAGAATAAATAGAAAGCGGAGTGGAATCCAAAATCGTATCCGCAATCCTGGACGAATCGACGCCGGTGTGGAGCGTGAGAGAGTCTCCGGCGACGGAAACGGTCAAATCGAATTTTCCGGCGCCGTTGGAGGCCAATGTGTTAATGGCATCCTTCGTGGTTTTCAAGGATCCAACGGGAAGGTACTTGGCGATGGCGTGATACTGTAGGAGCGAGACCACTTCAGCATTGGTGAGCTTGCTCAAATCAGGTACGCCACGCGCCTTAAATGCTTCATCATTAGGAGCAAAAATAGTCAAACCTTTATCCGCCGCTGACTGAAACGTTTTAATAAGTCCGTTGGAGGAAATGAGAGAGGCAAATGTTTTGCATCCAGCTTTCTCAATGAGCGCCGTTATGTTAACGTCGGCTGAGGGAGGGGGAGCCGAGAGGATCCCAGGCGCGATGATAGGCGCGCTGATTTCGATGACGGAGATGTTGTAGGGGATTTGTTTGACGGATTTGGTGTAGGTGGAGTCGAGTTTGGAGCCGGGGGACGCAGAGCCGAAGCCGACTTTGCCACCTTTGAGATCCGTTATGTTGACGGATCCGACGTTACCGTTGGCGTTACCGGTGGTTTGATATAGAGTGGTGGAGAGGGTTGTGCCGTTGGTGATTTGGTGGAGTTTTGTGTTGTCGAAGTAGTCGAGGAGGATGTGGAGGCTGAGGAGGTTTTTGACGACGGAGAGTGGGTGTTTGGATGCGACGGCGGAGAATGCGGCGTTGTTGAGGACGAGGACGGTGATGGTTTGGCGGGTGTTGATCTCGTCGGCGAGCCTTGTTTGGGAGAGGAAGTCGTTGAAGTCGCTGTAGTCGGGGTTGGCGGCGAGAATGTCGGTGATGTTGTGTGCGGAGACGGCGGCCAGGAGGCTGAGGAGGAGAAGAGAGAAAATGTGAGCCATGTTGGACAGAGAAAGAGAGTGTGAGAGTGGAAGTGGAAGTTGGAAGTAGGAAGTAGGAAGTGTAGTTAAAAGATGGGATGAGAGTGTGAGTGGGGTTTGGTTAGGTTTGGTTAACCATGGTTAAGGATTTAACGACTTAAGAGAACCAGTGTAATTAAAAAACACGTTTGCTTTCTTTTTTTTCTTTTATGTTAGAATTACTCATCCATAAAATTTATATTAATAATATAATTATAAAAAAGTTTAAGATTCTCTGTTTTTTATTTTGTTAAAAGTAGTTATTGGAAATTAATCCACGCGAAATTGTATAAGATAATAGAAAAAGAGTGGTGAACATTGATATCTGCTCTGCTTACAATCTAGAGATAGAAAGAGAGATGGAAGATAAGTGTAATAATAGATAATTGGGTTTCTTGATTAAAATCTAGAGTTAGATGCTGGCTTGAACATATGTTTTAACTGAATACATTATTTTATTCTAAAATAGGCTGATTTAGTTAGAGAAAATTTAGTTGAATGTCAACAAATAAAATGATTTTTTTTTTTATAAGCTGATCATTCTAAAATGATATAGCAAATACTTTATTTCTTAATAGAGATCTGACAAATGAATACATTCACTACAATTTTTTGTATTTTCTATATGATAAATCTTTTGTTCGATAAAAGAGCTTGCATCTTAGTTCTTTAAATTTATTTTTAAGGACTGATATTAATTAAGAATAAATTCAAATCATGAACTCGAAAAACATTATTTTTGTATATTTTTTACATTTTAAATATACTTATCATTTTATTTAATTTTTATTTTTATAAAATAAAGAGAAAAATATTAAAATAATATTGTAATATGATTTAATATTTAAATCAAATTTTAAAATAATAACCCATGGCCATACGTTAATCACAATCCAAGTTAAATAAGTTTTAACAAACTATTCTCTATTGTCAATACAATCTTTCTTGTAAATTCAACTAGTTTAAAAATAAGAATTTCAATGTAGTCCTTTTAATGACAATTTTAAATTATTGCGAGTGGTAAACATTACAAAAACGATTAAATTAATACTCTTTTAAAAATAATGGGGCTTAATTAAATTTTTAATTAATAATAAAATAAAATAAAATAAATAAATACTACGATCAAAAATATAATTAAGTCATAAATTTATTAGATAATTTAAAAAACATCACTTTACTAAAAGTTTATTTTAAAGTATAAAAAATAATCATTTAACATATTAAAATTTAAAAAATTGTAAATTTAATTTAATTAATAAATATTATTTTTACAATGTCTTGCAATTAATTTATTATATTCATTATTTAATAAAAAAATTATTTTTTAATCAAACAATTTAAATTTTCATTTAATTAAGAAATATCAATTTAATTTAATATAAAACTCACAAAAATATTAAAAAATATTTTTATTTTTATTTTTATATACATATAATTACAATAAGTATCTCCTATTATACTCCCTTCTTAAATGAACTTTCTCCAATTACAAGTATGGATGTAAACCTTAGACTACTTATTTGAAACTTTGATTACTTATTTATCTCACTCCAACAATCATTTATTGGCTAATTAATTTATGCCGGTATAAAATTAATTTTTTATTTAATAACCATTCAAGAAATAAACTTAGTTTAAAAATTTAAGTTCAATGATATTTTTTTTCTTCAAAATTTTATAAAATATCACAAATTTTGTCTCAATTTTTTTTTCAAATTTTACCTCCACATAAAAATATCTGTACAGTTAGTAAAAAAAAAAAACCGTGGCAAAATTGTTTTAGTTGTGGCAGTTTAAAGAAAAAATCATTACAAATTGTTTTTTTTCATGTAAAGACAAAATTTACGATATGTCTTAAAATTTTGAGGATAAAAAATACAACCAAGTATAAAATTGATCTATTATTAGAACCCTTTGATCTGAATTCTGAGGTGCAGAATAGGGTGAGTTTGTTTTAGTGAATGGACAATATACATACTAAGAGTGTAATGAAGGTTTTGGCATTAACGGGTGAGGATAAGCATACTTTTTAGAAGGGAAAAGGGAAAAGGGAAAAGGGAAAAGGAATGGTAACTAACCATGGTTGAGTTATGGAGGGCCATGTGAGGGGGGACAAGGATGATTTGGTCACAGCTGGAAATGGAAATGTGAGTGAGAGAGGTTGTGGCATTTGTTTGCTTTGTTGCCGTTCTTTTAGTGAAATGACTAATGTGCCCTTGTCCCTCTCTTCTGTCTTTTTCAACGTTTTTAAATTTGTGTTTGGGGTCTTATGGAACGCTGTCTTGTGTGTGTTTGTTTGTAACGTTCTAAATTCGAAAACCACGGCGATGGTTTTATAATTTTAATTCTAATATTATCAACTTTACCATCGAATAAAATGTGTGACTGAAATAAATTACAAAATGTGGATCACATTGTCTCCCTTTATGTCTAATATAGAAAATACGCAGCGTAGCTTCTGATTTGCTATGTATTACGCACATCTTTTGTGTAAGACGTAGATCCAAACATGCGGACAATTAATGATTCCTAATATGGAAAAATAGATTTGGAAATAGTCTTGAATCTTGATGCAGAACTATGGGGTTTTTTTTTTTTTTTTATTAGCCAAAGAAATATATAATAAATAAACATGTTTTATTTTATTTTATGCAGAACTGTTTGTGAATTATGAAGAATAGCTCATAGCTAGCAAAAGATAATCAAAATAAAAGAATTTAATGAAACTCGAGTAATTTAATAGACTTTACGTAAATTATCAAATAATAATCAAGCTTAATGTTAATAAGCATACATATTATGCTTCGATAGAGGGAAGAGACGAAAGAAAAAAGAAAAGTAAAATTTGATTAAAAAAATTCCATTCACTTGTATTGTTTTACCAACTAAGACAACCGACACATTTAATTGTACTAGACCACTAGTGTACTGAGTATAAATATCCGTGTTAAGTATGAAATGAAATCAATTCTAATTTTAATTAATTTTAAATATACAGACCATTTTTAATATTTTTAAGGGTTAAATATATTTTTATTTTTAAAAATTTATTATTTGATTTTATTCTACAATTTTTTTCTTTAGTTTTGGTTGACGAATTTTTAAAAATAAATATTCTAATTCTTGTTAAACTTTATTTTAACCTCTCTCTACATCAGTATTACGTGATATCAAGGGACTAATATTGACATTACATTAAGCATGATTTTTTTTAGTATCTCTAACGCAAAATTTCAAGTAGAAATTAATTATTATTATCCTATTTAGGGGCTCAAAATCAACATGCCATGTTAGGTTTGTAGCGATAAAATTCTACTTGCTTCAATATAGCAAGGGACATCATTCATTACATTTATTTATAAGTATTTTATTTTGTTCTTTTGTAAAATTAAAGAAAATTTTCAAGAAAATCATATTAAAAAATTATTTTCAGTTTTTAAACATTTTCATGATATTAAAAAAAAAATTGACAAGCCAAGAAATCATTTTATAACAACAAAACGAGTTTTTGGTTTTTAAAAATTTAATTAAAATTAATCTTAGTCCCTATATTTTTAAAATTATGATTTTAATTCCTAAAAATTTGATCAAAATTAGTCTTAATTATTTTTTTAAAAAATTCTTAATTTTGATTCTTGATAACACATGCATGTCATGTGATAGACATTAGTCATGTTAGAAAAATGTTAACAAAGTTAGAGAAAATGACTAATTTTACATTTTTTTTAAAATTCAATGATCAAAATCAATTAAATTAAAGTTTAAGGATTAAAATTGTTTTTAATGAATTTTTTAAAGAGCAAGAACTTATTTAATTTTATTTTTAATTATAAATAACTATTAATATATAATGATTATTTAATATGTAATAA
>JAMLFT010007095.1:0-15239 GCA_026544285.1 Pachyrhizus erosus
GTTCTATTTTTTAAATTTAACCAAATAATTTATATTTTTCATTTTTTTAAAATTTTATTAATCCAAATAACTTGAAATTTTTAATTTAATTAACTTCACATTTTCATTTTTATTTCTTTCTCTATTTTGGCGATTAGCCAAATGAAGTAAATTCCAAAACTTTTAGAGGAAATACAGAGGATCAATGTTTCTTGAACCTACTCATTATGGATAGGGTTTGATTGGACAAATATGTCCGGTTAAATGTGAAGAAAAATTAATAAAGAAGAAAAAAACTAAAAAAATGTCATTAAATATAAATATCGTAAAAAAATTATAATAAAAAGAAAATTAGAAAAAAAAATAAAAAAATGAACTATAATGATTAATATGAAAAGAAAGATAAAAAAAATTAATATTACAAAATTATTGTATAATTAATACAACTAAACATAATTTAAGTATTTAAGACAAGATATGATAAAAGTACAAAATTATATAATTTTTATTAGTTCATAATTTTATATATATATGTTTTAAATTTAGTAATTATTTTTTAAATTAATGATTAAAATTCCTTTTTCATATGCTTATTTTTTTTATTTGAAGAAGTTAAATTAAAAACAATAAAATATTTGTAACAACTTACTAGTATTTAATTATAGTAGAAAGTGAATTGTAATATCAAATAAATTATAATATGAATAATTTAGATTTTTTAAAAAAATTATCTCAATATCTCAATATGAATATATATAAAAGTAAATGAGTTTACGTTAATTTAAAAAATTTATTTTTTTCCATATTTTTAGAATAAATTAATAAATTAGTCATTATATTTTGTTTACTATATTTTTTATTCGTTTATTCTAAAGTCATAATATTTCTTTAATTTTATCCTAATTAATTATTAATTGCATATGTTTTATATTTTATCATATAAAATTGTGTAAATTTAAACTAACATTCTTTATATTAATTATTAATTATTAGATACATTTTCATTGACAACTTTTTTTATTATATATAAACAATTTTAAAAATTTTAATAGTTATAGTATTTGAAAATTCAATTTGACATTTTTTCTTTTAATTAAACAAATCAAATTGCTCAATTGTTATTTTCGTGAAAACATTAATTTCAAACCTAATACTTTGAAGATCAATGTTTTTATTTATTTTTTATTTATATGCAGTGTATTTTGAAAAATTAAGTATTTTATTTCAATTTTACTTTATAATAGAAATATGTTAAACTTTTTTTTTTTTTTTTGCTTAAGATGATACTTAATAATAATGACATCTTCAATAAATAATTTTATTTTTTATATAAAAATAAATCCATCTAAGATATATTTGTGTTTTTAACTTATAATATTAAATATTTGTTTGCTCTTTGTATATAAGACAATTATGTTTTGCAATTTACGTATTTAAATTTATTTAGGACAAAATTTTTATTATTAAAAATTTTAGTGAATTTTGAGAAAACAAGTTGTGTGAAAAAGTATATACAATGGATCTTAATAAAATGTTTTGGTATTAAGGATTTCATCAAATTTGGATAGTCTTATATTTTCATATGATGAATTTAAATTGTCTAAATTTTATGGGTCATATGTTATGTTTCATTATTTTGAAAAAAAATTCATTTGATATACTAATATTTAATATTGATTCTATGAAGTTGTTCACTCTCAATTTAAATGACATTATACAACTATCATTTTTATCAAAAGATTTATTCAGAATTACAAAGTTGAAGATTTATTTAGATAAAGTATTTTTTTACTTCACATTTTTTATATTTAATATTTAAATATTTTATAAAATTAAATGTTTTGTTAACAATTTTGTATTAATTTATATAATATTTTATGAAACTTAATCAAACTTTTAACTTTTGGCAAAAGAATGGTGTTAGTGTTAACAATAAATCTGCAACATATTAGAAATATTATTTTTCTTAAACTTGATATAGATATTGACAATTTTATCTTCATGTTATTGATAGCGTGAACGAGTTATGTGATTTTTATTATTTAAAATTTGTCCATGAAGTTTAGTTGCATTATGTGGATGCAAACTAGTTTGAAATGTGAATATTTTGTCTTAATTAAAAAAAATTATTTTATTAAAATATAGATGATATTAATTATGAAGAAAAATACCATAATATGGTAATACTCGACATTGATAATGGTTGATTTTAAAATTTTTTGTTGGTGAACAATATTATGATTTGTGAAATTGTGTGAAAGATATACAAGCATCAACATTTTCACCTAATGTCCATAATCTACAATACATTTTAAGAAACTAATAAACAAAAATAAACAATGTAAGATAAAAAAAACACATAAGAAATAAAAAAAAATAAAGAAAGAAAATAATGTTCAACCAAAATCACCCTTTTAGTCATTAATGTTTCAAACATAGCATGTATAAAAAAAAATTAATGTCCACATGAAGAAATTATAGACTAAAACATACAAGATAAAGAAACATACCATACAAGATAGAAAAAGAAAGAAAAAACAAAATAGAGAAATAAAATTTTCTTTATTCTTTTAGTTGTTTTACAAGAATTAATTAGATCTATACTATAATTTAGAATACCTAAATTATCATAAAATAATTTATGGATCAAGAAATTCTTTAACATACTTACTCGATTTCACAAAAGTCTAATGTAATAAAAATAGTCCAAAATAATATATAAATCTCATTAGCTAAAACAATTAGCATTTTCTTCCAAAAATAATCCCATAAAGTGTGGACTAAGCATATTTTAATAGATAAATACAATATTTTTTAATCCTTTTGCTAGAATTTAAGAATAAAAGAATTTAAATTTTAATATTTTTTAAACTCTCAAATTCTAACATAAAACTGAAAAAGATATTCAATTTGAGAAACTAAAAAATATAAAATTTATTTAAGAACTAAAAAATAAAATTTTTAAATCAAGTAACCAAAAACATAATTAAGTTAAAACAAAATAATATGTAGAATATATCAATATGAATATAAACTTTTTATGGATAAAAAATATATAATATTAGACAAATTTCAAACATTCAAAACCTAGTATTAGAATTTTCACCGGTACATTATCCCAAATTTACATGTTATTACAAGTGACAAACATTCATATTCATTAATAGTACTTCTAAAACAATGATAAAATTACAATAAAAAAATACTCAACTTTATATACAGACTTTCTCAAAAGAAACACATTAAGAAATGTTTCTTTATATACAATTATGGAGTTATCAATAATATATTAACTTTAACAAAAATTAACATTTAACAAATATAATATACAAATTACATAAACCCTTTAATATAATTTAAGAGAACAGACAGATAAAAACACCAAATTATCATGATCAATGTAAGAGCATTCAAAAAAATCTTTGAATCAATGTTATTAGTTTCATTTGTCAAAATAGTAATTTGTACATGTTCCCATTTGTCATAATCTATTTTTCAATTGAAAAAAAACAAAGACACAAATTGGTCTCCGGCCAACAGATTTTTCAAGGTGAGAATAATTTTGTACCATTCAAGTAATCATTGATGAAATTTTTTATTTTTTATATTATTTATGAAAAAGTCTCATATTTTGATAATAAAATTAAAATATACTAATAACAATTTAAGGAAATTTGATGTTAGGGGCATTGGAGTATTGTACATAATCTTCTCCTCTAAGCTGTGAAGTGCAAAGATGGCTAGTGGGTGTTTGCGATTCCCACTGTTTCCTTTGCTCAAAAATGCTCCCTTTATTACAGTAACAACCGCTCTTGGGAAGAGAAGGAGGACCACAGGCTTCCATTGTTGCTCTTCTCCGCAGTCATGGCAACCTTCGCGTAAGAAAAAGGTTGTTATGCGTGTCGCATATGTTGGCACCAATTACCGAGGTCCCACTTCCCATCATATCATGTTTTTGTCTTTCTTGTCTTCGTTCAAACCAACATCCTCGTACACAGATGCCCTTATGATTCATGTCTAATATCTTGTTCCTTTCTTTCTTTGTTTTTTTGTTCACTCTTCATTCAGGTCTCCAAATGCAACACGATGAACATTCACTCTCTAGTACGCTTCTTTGGCTTGTTCTAATTGCTATCTATGCATGGGGTTGAAAAGAAAAGAACAGCACTTTATGATTCTTTGGGAGGTTAAGATGTTTGTAGAAATGCTCCATCTGTGGGGGGAGCGAAAGTTATTTGAAAATTAGTTTTAAAAAGATTGAATTTATTTGGAAATTTAGTAAAAGCTCGTTTACTTTTAAATCTTCTATTATTTGTGAAACAGTTCTACGCATTAGTGACCATGAAGTAGTAAGACTTGCACAATTTTGTGATTTCTAAGAAATTTTGGCTAATAATAGTTAAAAGAGTGTGTTGAAGATGTGTTGCTAGCATTTCTTTTGACTGTACTGGTGCTGTGGAGTACAAGCGTGGTTCAGTCTGCCTAGCTAGTTTGGATAGACTGTTTTCTAAAGTATTGTGATTTCAAAATGTAGCTATTGAGAAAGAACTGGAAACTGCTATATTCAAGGCTGGAGGTATTCAGGAAAGTAATTTTGGGGATCTGCAGAAGATTGGATGGGCCAGAAGTAGCCGGACTGACAAAGGAGTAATTTGTGATTCCATCATTTTGATTTGTATTGTTTGCTATTCTGGTTTTGGCGCATATGCAGCTAGGGTGTGACTGCTTATTTCATCCTATTTGATGTTGTGTGTATACTAGGTTCATTCTCTTGCGACAATCGTATCCTTTAAAATGGAAATCCCAGAAAATGCTTGGAATGGAGACCCTTATGGCTTTGCCCTTGCCAATTATGTTAACTCTTATCTTCCCTGTGATATCAAAATTTTAAGCATTTTGCCTTCACAAAGGTAAGGCTTTGAACTGTGCTTGTGATTTAGTATTCATAATGTGGAGTAATATCTGAAGTGTTATGTCTGTTGTGAAAATTTTAATTTTTAATGATAATACAGTCTATTTATAATATTTCTAATTTTAATGATAGACTTGTGAGTTTCTGCTGCTCTTTTGCCCTGCTCTCTAAGTATTTGATTTTTGTCTCTTGGATCCAGGAGCTTCGATCCAAGGAATGAATGTGTTTTGCGGAAGTACTCCTACCTTCTCCCTGCTGAAATTATTGGTATTAATAACCATTCTAGAAAAGATGAAATTGATTACCACATATCAGAGTTCAATGATATTCTTAATGTATTTGAGGTGCGGTATTATACTCTCCCTTTCTTCCCCTTATCTACTTCATTAAAAGCCTCCATCTATTTTGGTTCTTAATCACTGATTGCCTTAATTATGAACCTTTGTTATAAACATTTTTTTTCCTGTTATTAGTTAAGTTCTGATGTTTTGTACTTGTATTCATGTATCGCTTTATTATTGTCTTTGTACCAAAATTTTGAATGGATCCAAAAGTCAAAACAAAAGCATGACACAAACAGGACGTTAGCTGGTTCTACCTCTTGCAGTTATCAGTTTACTGTATGTATTTCCTGGAAGCATGCTAGAAATTTTAGATTTACGATGAAATTAGGGTCAGGTTTTCTGATATTTTGTGTTGTTTCTCTGGTGTTTTGGGACACGGTTAGCTGGAGCATATTGGCATTTGTGATGTTAGATGTTAGTTACTATCTATAATTGCCTTTCATAGGGGATACATCCTTTCCATAATTATACGGCTAGGTCCAAGTACAGGAAACATTTTCCTCATAGGCAGTCATCATCAACGAGTGGCACATCAGCAATGGAGAGTTTGTCATATGAGTCTGAATGTGAGTACCGTGATGGGGAAGAAAATTCTGAAATTTACGAGGCATTTACAGAAAATATAGTGTGCCAAGGCCAGAAGTGTTCAGAAACTCATCGTTTTGGTGAACCTTTTGTTGGCTCTAGCAATAAGAATGTAAATGGTTTGCATGGCCAAGACTCCAGATTGGTTGCTCGTGCAAAATGGTTATATGAACCTGATGAAGCAGACAGATTAAGTGCTTCCCATTTCAGAAAGGTTTTTCAGTGTTCCTGTGGAAAACTGGAAACATCATTGGGATATAATTACATAGAGATCTCCATACAGGGAGAGTCATTCATGTTGCATCAGGTATTTCATTTTTCTTTCCCTACATATTATTCTTTAATATTTTTATCCTCAGAGAATACTCCAGGATTGAGGTGCTGTGCATAGAACTAGCATGCTTATTTTGTGGTAAATTTTTTATACATTAACAATGGGAAAATTCTGGATTATTTTTCTCCCTTTGATCCAAGCAATTCATCACCACAGTACTTCATCAAGTTGAATTTATTTCCCAGTTGGAAACTTAAACGAAGTTATTTAAGTACTTAATATGAATGTTCATATTGTGATAACTGATGAAGTTATGTATACTATTGCAATAAATCTCCCTTTTCTTTTATATATCTGGTTATTCAGTAATGATTATGTTTGACAATACTATTTTCTTGTTTTAGACATGTCCTGACAATACTATGTTTTGACAATACTAACGGTGTCAACTCTAAATTCTGAAATTAGTTCATCCACTGTCATTTTACTTGCCTTTTCAGTATTGAATTAAAATGGTATTACATATATTTTGCCGCCTTATTTCATAAGCATCATGATGTGACCTTTTATACTCTCACCAGATAAGAAAAATGGTTGGGACAGCCGTGGCAGTAAAACGCAAGTTACTGCCAAAAGATATTATAAAGCTGTCACTGGCAAGGTTCTCGCGAATTATTCTACCCCTTGCACCTTCAGAAGTTCTAATATTAAGGGGAAACAGATTCTCAATAAGAACACGACCAGGAAACATAACAAGGCCTGAAATGCGGACAATAGTTGAATCAGAAGAAATTAATAAGGCAGTTGAAGATTTTTACACATCAGTTTTGCTACCTCAAGTTTCAAAATTTTTGGACCCATCAAGATTTCCTTGGGATGAATGGATTGAGAAACTAGATGCTCACACAAGCATACCAAATGATCAGTTGGATGAGGTCAGGAAGGCTTGGAATACGTTCAAAGAAAAAGTTGAAACTACAACTTGAACTCATTCATGATAATTGAAGGAAAAAAGGTGATGATTGCTCTTCCTATTCTGAATTTGGTTGCTTTAACATGCCTTGTTTAAAGTTTCCATTGGATAAGACCAGCATTCTTTTATTTTGCAATTGCCAAAAAGATAGGTTGGTGTAAGTAACCCTTGCTAACATATGGAGAAGGAATTCATTCTATTTATTCTGACTGCTCTTGTATTTTTTCTTATCCTTTCATCAGTCTCTTCTGAAACTGGTCAACTAATATGCCATAATTAAAGCTTCCATTTGCTAGCACATGCATGTTTAATTCTCCCCTTGCTTTCCTGTGAAGGAATTCATTCATACTTTTGTTCTGGTTGTCCTGCTCTATGTAGGTTTGAAGGGTAAACGGAATTTGGAATTTATTCAGCCTACCTGGCCATCAATGGACAATCATGTTTGCTCATTACTTTAAGTTATGGAAGAATTTGGCTTGGAAGCTGTGTTTAAATTATCAATTCATTCAATTGGCTCGAATGTCTCGCAAAAATGATTCCTCACGAATCCATCAAATTGAACATCCAAGCAGGATATGTGACAACAGCAAATTTGGCTGACAAAATTTCACTGGTTAACAACAGCCTCAGCTTCAGCTTCCACAAACAGCGCTACAATAATGGATAATCTTTCTAAATTGGATTACAGATTTGGGTAGGCTTCTGACTTGCTACAGGCGATCATTTACCATCTGAAACGGATGTATACCATCTCACACTGTCATTCTTACATTCTGCTTAAAATATACTCATTCTTACATTTTTTTGATCCTTTTTTGGTTTTAAACAATCTATACAACAACAATTGCTTGGTTTCCGTTCTTTCAAATCATTTATACTTCACGCCTTTTCATCAATTAAGTGTCCGTGTGGTAAATTACAAGGGTAATTTCCTCTAACTATTGCACATATTTTTACGTAAACTTCATAATTAAGATTAATTGGAACACTCATTAGAATCTCATTCAATAGTTTAAAATTATTTTCACCAAAATTAATTCTAATAAACTTTAAACCAAACTAATATATACTAAGTCATATGCTAAATACTTATTATCACGAGTACTAAAAGACTGTAAACTTGTTATTTAATCTAAAACTGATTTTGCATATCAAACTTGTATTCTATTTTTCCTTAATCAGTATCTTAAAAATATTGGTTACAAAATGTTCAATATATTATTTAAAAATAACACTGTCATTATACTTTTAATTTAATAAAAAACTTTTTAAACACCTCCAACTTTTATCCCTTAAACGAATAGTAAAACTTGACATGGTGTTGATGTTTTATTAATGAACTTATTAATCCAACATATAATAATAAAAATTTAATTAAAGTATATTATGTATTTTTTAAATGTTATCATTATTTAATAATAAATTAGTATAATTAAACATTTGAGATTGATTTTTATGGGTCGTGTAAATTTTTTTACATTATTAAAATAATTTTTAAAATTATTATTATAAAATTTAATATTTTTTTTCATATATAACTGTTGGTGATTAGATAATAATATAATTTTTTTATATTATTAATTCATATATTATTTATCTAATTTCATATATAACGGTTGGTGAAATTAATCTCTCACCGAACCGTTTAGGGACATATTTTTCTAAGCTAGAAAAAAAAATATTTATTCTAAAAATTATTAATTTATGTAATAATTATTTTAAAAATTATATTCAGAATAATTCACAATTAATTAATAACAATTTTACTTTATCAAAATAAAATACACAGTGAAATGGTAATTCAGATTCCACAGTGGCACTTAGCCAAAGAGAAGAACGATAATTGCATTAACGTGAGCATCCCACGAACATGTTATTATGTTGGCAGTGCGTAACAGATAGAGTTCAAAGGAAGAGTCGAAAATGGCGAGTAGCTGTGTTTCTTCTTCGCCTCACTTTCTTTCAATTCCAACTCGTGTAAGAGAAAACAGGATATCCACTCTGGTAGCAATGCTATTCCCTTCTTCTTCTTCTTCTTCAGTGCCATTTCTGCTTCTGTCTCCAACACTCTTCAAATGCTTCTGTGCTTCCATTTCCACTCACTCCCTTCCAACCCCTTCTCACAAGTGGGAACCTTTCCTCAAGAAAAAAGTGGTAATGAGAGTTGGATATGTTGGAACAGATTTTAGAGGTCACCCCCCAACCCTTTTCTTTCTTCTTTCAAATTTCATTTCTTTTTTGAATTTCGGACTAATTTGATTTCATGGGGTTATTTGCAGGTCTGCAGATGCAACGAGATGAACACAAATTATCCAGTAAGACAGTTTTTCTTTGTTATCTTGTTGGTTATGGTAGAAAATCACCAGTTGTTTGAAATGATGAAGATGGATATATTTCTATAATGTTGGCTATTGTTTTGGTTTGGAATTTGGATTCATGTGGTGTTATGATCTAATTACTACTGTGGAGAAATTGATGCCTGTTTGTTTGTTATTTGAATTTATTGTGTTTTGTTTCCAAATGAACAAAGTTTGATATTTTAAAGTAACCTCTGATTGCTGGCGCACACTTAAATCAGCCTAGTCCTTGTGAATCAATGGAGTGTTGCTAAAGCATTAGAATTTTGACATGATGTAGCTATTGAGAAAGAGCTGGAAACTGCGATCTTTACGGCCGGTGGCATGCGTGATAGTAATTTTGGGGACTTGAACAAAGTGAAATGGGGCCGAAGTAGCAGAACTGATAAAGGAGTGAGTAACCTTCTTGTTATCCTCTTTAAGAATTGGTTTTTGTTATTCTGTTTTTACAAATCTTAATTGCTTTACATTTTTATGATTTTCTTGTGCTAGGTGCACTCTCTGGCAACAATGATATCCTTTAAGATGGAAATCCCTGAGAATGCATGGAAAGGTGATGACTATGGCATTGCGCTTGCTAACCGCATTAACTCTTATCTTCCTAATACTGTCAGAGTTTTTAGCATACTGCCTTCAACGAAGTAAGATAGTCTTTGGTTGGTTATATATAAATTATAATGCTTGATTTCTTGAGGTTGTTTCACAATTGAATTTCCCTTCTCATATCTTGATTATTGAGTGGCAATGCATACATGTGCTTCTATAGATTAAATGAGTGTTTTTTTTCCTGCTTCTTAGTATTTGTCCATTCTTAATAGATATTTGATAAGGAATGCTACCCTAACATTTGTCACTAGGAAATTGATATTGTAGCAAAATAAATTTAGAATTGACTACTCAACTAAGATCTGTAAGGATATATGAGTTCTTATTTCAGAGCCCAATATGAGTTGTAACTAATATCTGTGACAAATCTATGACTAGTTCCAATCTGTTTGAAAATTAAAAGCCCCAATTTGCTTTACATGCCCTGCAATTGTTATACAATGCCCTGTCTGTTTAATGTATGAATAAAATTGTTCAGATTAAAAATGTCATCCATGGGATTATAACAAGCAAAGCCTTTTCCCCACTATGTGGGGATTGAGCTGATCCATGGGATTATGCACAAAAATACATGCACAAAGAAAAAAGAATATTCATTTGGACTATTGGTTATGACTTATGATTTTTCAGGTGGCTCATAAATTGAAAGTGTTCCTTGATTTTTTAATTACCCCTCTCTTACTGTTATTTATAACTTCATAGTTTTGTCTTGTTTTAGGAGATTTGATCCTAGAAGGGAGTGCAACTTGCGGAAATATTCTTATCTACTCCCTGCGGACATAATAGGAATCCAAAGACATTTTAGCGAGGATGAAATTGATTTTCATATTTCGGAGTTTAACAGTATACTTAATGTTTTCGAGGTATACTCATTTTCATCTGTATTTTGTTTAGTTGCCACTGTGGAATTATTCATTTGTCTAATATACTTTACAAATTTAATTTAGTTGCGAACTGCAATAGAAACTTAGTTAAGGTAGTGACCTCTCCTAATTGATTATAGTAAAAATCAGGTATTTATTTACTTTTTGTATCTGCTGATGTTGTTATTGCAGGGAGAGCATCCTTTCCATAATTATACTGTTCGGTCTAAGTACAGGAAAAAATACCGAGTAAGGCAATCTGGAAATGATGGCATGTCAGACAGAATAGGATCATCTTGTTTGGCATCGGCTTGTGAATCAGAGAGTGAAGAAAGTGACGATGATGATTTTGTGAGTGGCAGACCAACCACTTTAAGTGATAAGGAAGAGTGCCTCAATCCTCCAGAGTCTAGTGAATCCAATGACTTGAGTAGTCAAAACTCCAGTGTAGTAGTTCGTGCAAGATGGTTATACGAACCAGATGAGACAGATAGATTAAATGCTTCCCATTTCAGAAAGGTTTTTCGATGTTCTTGTGAGAAGTTGGAAACATCTCTTGGATATAATTATGTTGAGGTCCATATATGGGGGGACTCCTTCATGTTACATCAAGTAAGTTTAGTTGACTCTAACTCACAGGAGTTAATTTTGACCTACTATTAATATAAAATTTACGTACATTATGATATAATTATGTTTTGTGATATCATTAAATAGTTTGACTATGATAACAACCACTTAGGAGGTCAAACTCTTATAATTGTGTGACACATGATCGGATAATAGTGTAAAGAAGCTTTAAAATGACAGGATAATAATTAGTCCAACTTTTAATTTTTCCCTCGATTATAATTCTTTTTTCAAAATTGTTTTGTGGTTCAGTATGTTTATCTCCTAAACAGTATGTTTATCTTTTAAACAGTATGTTTATGGAAAATACTTTTAATGACATTTCACCTGTTAATTTGCTGACACGTTCTTTGAGTTGAAAGATATCATGATTTGCCTTGGTTTGCTTCACATAATTTCTGTAATATCAAAAGATACGTTCACAATAAACTAATTAAAATCTGCAACAACCATTTTATCAGTGTTCATGGATAAATTGAAACTGTTTATCCATGCACCTCTCTTGAGGTGCATGAAATAAGCCACACTGCATCTAAAGATCTTAAACAGTCTTCTAATCCCCAGTGCTAAAGTACAAATGTATATATAAAGTGAAGAACAAGTCGTTATATAACTAAAAGTCTAAAACTAAAGAAAATACTTTGGCTGCTTTTCTGTACATCCAACAAAATATAGCTTAATGCATTTCATGGTTCTACTAGTTGATTGCACTCATTATTTGACATTAACCTTATTCACACAATCTCACTGACTGACTGAATGACTCATCAGATACGCAAAATGGTTGGGACTGCTGTGGCTGTAAAGCGCAACTTAATCCCCAGAGACGTCATTTTGTTGTCACTCTCAAAGTTTTCGCGGATTGTCCTCCCCCTTGCTCCGCCAGAAGTTCTGATTTTGAGGGGAAATGCTTTCAAAATGAGATCAAGAGTAGGAAACTTCACAAGGCAAGAAATGGTGTCCATGGTTGAATCAGAACAAATTCTCAAAGCAGTTGATGAGTTCTACACGGCTGTCGTGTTGCCTGAAGTGTCAAAGTTCCTAGACTCATCAAAGTCTCCTTGGGAAAAATGGGTTGAGAATTTGGATAAGTATTCAAGCATTCCAGATGCTGAGTTGGATGAAGTCAGAAAGGCTTGGAAGACCTGGAAGGAAAATTTCAGGGTAAAGCCAGCATCAGAAGCATAGTACACGTATTCAGTTATGGTATACTTGTCCCATTTGCAGCAACAGTTCTACAGCATTGGTTATCTGTTTTGCTTTGTGGTCAAAATTTCACCTCCTTTTCTGCTTGATCATATCTTTGAAGGGCATCCTTATCATTTGCCAAGGTGTAGGGAATGAAAATCATGCAACATCTAGTCAAGTCAGTTGGACACGGCTACGTGTAAAGCTGTGTATGTAACGAACTTGTGTCTTCAATTACTAAATGCTAACTAATTTCCTTTTTATTGCAATGGGATGAAAGGCTATGTGCATTGCTCGCAAGCCAACGTGCCACTCCATTGCTCTCAAGAAAGGTATGACTGATCCTAACTTACCAGTTTCTACCATATTTAACGTGCACAGACTATAAGAGATCTATGCAATTTGAATCATTCAAAATAAGGTAAAATTAGGATGTTATCTGATAAATTTCGTGAAAATTAATAAGAAAAGGACACAAAAACTCGTTTCTCTTGGTCTTAGGAGAATTTCCTCCGTTCTATTCGATATAATATTAGTCCATTTTTTAGAGTACTAAAGTGACCACTTTCCCTAAATACCATTTTGAGTGTTTGAACTTTGAAGTACTCTCGACGTCGTTGCAAAGGGTTCTCAAACTTACCATTTCAGCTACCTCTTGCGGGACCTAAATTGTGGATGAGAGTAGTGTAGACAATCCATTGGATGCGTATAGGTTATACTGTTATAACCTCTCATTATATATGACTTGACATTTGATCATTAATTCAAGAATAAATTACAGTAATATTTTTATGAGATTTTTTTAAATTATACATAATATTTATGTTTTTTAAGGTTTATACTAATTTTTTTTATAAGACAATCACAATGTAAATATATAAAGAAGTGTCAATATAATATTTTTTAATATTAAAAAAGATTAATATAATATATAAAAGAGTGTAAATATAATATTTTTAAACATTAAAAAAAGTTAGTATAGGAATAAAAAAAATGTTATTACATGTAAATCAATACACTTTACTATGTCTTTATAGTATTCCACTCAAAAAAGTGCAGTTTACTTATTGAGTTCCTCTCTTGAAATGATAATTAGGAAAAAAAAGGATGAAATATATTTTTGGTGTCTTATTTTATTTTAATTTTTAGTTTCTTATAATTTTTTATTTTTTTTAGTTTTTTATAAATTATTTTTTTAATTTTTAATATTAATTTTAACTGTTAAGTAATAATGTGGCAAATGTAAATTATGTATAAATATTTTAGATTAAATATGTTTTTAGTCTTTATAAATATTGAAAAGTTTGTTTTTAATCTTTATTTTTAATTTTTATTTTTGATCTTTCATTTTATAAAATATATCAAGAGTGAGTTCATCCTAAAATAAATTATGAATCAATCCACCACTACAAAATATGATGAAGGAAAACATGATTAACTTAATTAAAATCAAGGTAAATTTAATTATAATCAATATCAAAATAATCATAATCATTAACAAAATTTGTATCCAAGTTTATTTTTTATACATTTTATAAAAATAAGAACAAAAAATCAATGATTGAAAATAGAGACTAAAACAAACTTTTCAATATTTACATAGAGACTGAAACTATGTTTAATCTAAATTTTTTGTTTAAATATTTAACTTTTAACTGCTACAAATATTTTGATAGATTAAATATTTTTATAACATTTTTTATAGTTTTAAAAAATCTAATGTTCAGAATTTTAAATTTTTTTTATCATTTTTAATGGTCATAGTTTGTCAAAATTTTTGATGTAGTTAAATAAAAAACTTATAATATAAATTTGACTTACTATGTTATAATAATTGAAATTAATATAAAAGACTAAAAATAAAATCTAACAATTTATAAAAAATTTATAAAAATTATAAATAAAAATAAAGATAAAACGAAAGCAAGAAGCATATTTTATCTGAAAAAAAAAGGTACAAACAATTTGTGAGTCCTACCCAAGAAGAAATAACTAGACAATTGACTGTAGTGGGAACAGGGAAGACAGTTTTCGTAGGAAAAATAGATTGAAAATGAATATATTTAATATCTTTTTAAGTATTTAAATTTAATGTGCTCTCACAATATTGTTGGATGTACCTAACACCTAATGTTTCTGTTGTGTCCACATAAGAATTCCTCTAATTTGGATTATAGTTTAGAAACAGGACAAGGTTAGATAAATATGTACAATTAATGTTTTATATTCGACAAATTCCTTAAGTGTATTTAAGGTAATGTTTAGTCTAATTTAAAGAATATGATACATAAATCATGAAAGGACAAGCCAAAACGGTGGTCTCTGTCACTCACTAACTTGGGTTCACCACATGTGCACTATATATACGATGCAACCAATTCATAACCATGCATGTTCTCTTTTATCTCTTCAATTCATTTTTTATCCTTTAGCTAGATATGGCTTGGCGGTTGGTGGGAATTATCGTCACATTTTTTTCTTATGTATAATAATAATAATAATAATAATAATAATAATAATAATAATAA
>JAMLFT010007096.1:0-15237 GCA_026544285.1 Pachyrhizus erosus
ACGTATATGTATGTATAAAAAACTTCAAAAATATTTTACTTTTTTAAAATAGAAATTTTTTATTTTAGTCCTTTAAAAAAAATTATTTTTTGTTTTTAATCTCTATTTTTAAGAAACATAATTAAAAAATGATGTAAGAATAATGTTAACAGTTTATTAACTTGTCATATCATCAAAAAATTTGATAGAACTATTACATGTATTTTTTTTGTCAAATTATATTTTTAAATTTCTCATTAATTAGTTTAATATCATTAATTGTTTTAAACATGTAGGAATTTAAAACATAATTTACTGAAAAAAATTACACTTAAAAATAAAAAATTTTAAATATTTAAAGAACAAATAAAAAAACTTTAAATTATTAAAATAAAAAAATACCCTATTTTATAAGGACCAAAAGGTTACCTAACCTATATATAATTATATAATTTCATATTCATACATGTTTTATATCTTTTTAATTTATATAAATGTTTTTAAAAATGTAGTACTCTTTTTATAAATATATTTACATTTATATATATTTTAGATTTTGATATACATTACATATACAGAATTTTGATAAGAGATATTGATGGAAATCACAGTATTGTGTGCCTGTCTGCTTACAGTTTAATAAGAAATTTCATTGACAAATTTTCAATAACTATTACAAAGCAAATGCTTTTTTACCTACTTATTACAAATTTTCAATAATAGTGAACCTACTTATTTTGTATCCACACAAACACTGAATTATCCTCGAGCTTTATTTCCATTTTTTTAATTTAAAGTTTTGAATCTCTAATATAGATATATTAGGGTTATTATTCTTGCTAATGGAATTTGTTGTGCGAAAAAAATAATATTTATTATTTATCACTTCTTCTGATAAAGTATTTTATTCCTTTTCTATAGTATTTATTCTACGAATAGTTAATGACATTTTTTTCTTCTGTTTTTAAACAAATATTCTATTTTCTTTGTTCTAAAATTTATTGTAGAGATGATTGTATTTTTGTCATTTTTATGTAATAATTCAATCACCTTCACCTTGGTGCATCTGCTATGTTTCAGTTGGTTCCTGTGGTTGTCTACCAACCGGAATAACTTACCACAAGCAGAAACATGAAAATGCTAGACAACCGTATGTCAGGAATCATAATTTACTGTCAAGTTAATAAACTCTATGTAACTATTTATTATATATAAAATGTCATAAATAATACAATACTTAACAAAAATTTTAGTTTTAATTTTGACTTTTGAGGAATGCAGTTATAAATTTTTTTAAGGGATTTAATTAACATCTTGATGAAACTACAAGGATAGATTAATTCGACCTAATTAATACTAAAGATACATTTTACAAAACATAATCAGAACAAATGAATCAATTACATGATACATGACATCATGATAAGTTATACTAAATAGTTACTAGAAATAGAACAAGTAAAATTTGTTTAAACTAGTAGCAACTAGCAAGTAGAAAATATAAAAATGTTAGTTATGTTAGCCATTTCCCTAATCTAACAATGACAATGGCAGTGAGTTACATATGTTTAGTCAGCTAAAACTAAGACCATAATATTAAACCTACCATAAAAGCAGGAACTAGAAACTATATGCATCTTCAGCAGCAAATGCCAGAAAGAACATGATGGTTGATACAGTTTCTGGGTCAGTTGTTTTCTTATGAATTTATCTTAACATATATACAACTCCAAATGCTTGTTACTGTTTTTTCAACTTGCTTCTCTTTCAGTTGATTTAAACCTTATCTAGTTGTCCTTAAGATTATTATATTTTTTTCTTTTTATGCTTCTTATTATAAATTGTTTCTTTACTCCGAATCTTTTTTCATTGATTTATAGGAGGATTGAGTAGGAAATTCTCAAAATGGTGTTTATTTTGCTAGTATGAGTAAGATTTAGAGACTGTTTTATTGTGGATACTTGCTGCAGAGTCAGGAAATCCTTCAAGGGACACATGGGTTGGAAAGGACTACGTTGTAGCTATTCTTGAGAAATGGAAGCCCAACGGGGATCATGATTTTGGCAATATTAGGATGCAAGTGATTTACAATGCTTTTGCCTAGTGCCCCTAGAAAGGGTGGTGAACTAGAAATTTCTTGAGACTGGACCATGATTTTGGCTTATTGGAAGAGCAAATGTTGCTTTATTTAGTTTTTTATTTCACATATACGATCTTAGAGTTTTAAAGCGATTAGGAATTTGTTTTTCATGTTGGTGTTGCTAACGAGGATTCTTTTTCGTAACCTTGGTTATCAATAAACCCGGCTTATGAGTTATAACCTCATAAATGCAAGACATAAATTGCAACTAATTCTTTATTTTTAGTCATAATAATTTGAAAATAACATTAGCAAGTCTTGCATGAATTTGGAATTTTTCTTGCAATAACATCATCCTTTATCTTAGTCATCTTAAATGAGGAAAGTACATGACATGCATTTAACATGAATAGTTAGTTATAACAGATAAGTCAAGGGACTAAACTCCATCGGCAGCTATTACTATGAGACAATATACAAAGCCATACACATTGCAGAATTTTTTTAATAAAATAAAAATTGACAGTGACTCCAGGCTGACCATCAAATAGAATTATGTCCTTGCATTTTACAACTACAATTTACTGCCCATTATTCTTCTCCACACTGGTACCTGCAAGAATTTGGCAATGGTCTCTGCAGCAAATTTTAAATTTACTGTTCAATTGACTGATCTTCTGGAAGGGCTTTGGACTCTGGCAACCAGGAGATGGTACACAACCTTTCATGTGTTAGAGATGGTATACATCATGCCCTTTGATTACCCTGAAAAGGACATTTGCACCTGATAAATAAATGGAAATTTAGATGAGTTTGAATGCCTCATTAAGTCTCCTGCTAAATCTTTATACCAGCCCATATTACATGGCCTACTTTTACAGTCAACCATAAAAATAGTACAATGATAATATGAACAAATAAATCAACATAATTTTAGGAATGAAATTTACTTTCATATTCAAAAATTATATTATACCACCGATTTTCTCTTATATTAGCAACTAAGAAAAATGTTATATATGTCAAGTTATTTTTTATATATATAATGCTCATCTACCATCATATTTTCAGGATACATTTTCTAAATGCATGAGAAAGAGAAAAATGTACTACTAAAATCAAAACTCAAGGAATACATAACCTGTCAGCAGACAGCAGTATCTTTTAGATTTTGGTTTTCTTTTGTAGCATGGTATTGAGGAAGTCAAGGTGTAGGTCAGCACTTGTCACGAATGGACATTTTTACAACTTACACGTATTTATGACATGAGTACATATTAAGAATACGAAGTGATGTATGCATCAATATTCAAAAGAATGTCATAGTGAAGGGAAAGTTCCACAGCTTAAGCAATTCGTATGAATAATAAACAAATAAAGCTTATGAAATTTTGTGTTTCAATAAGTGCCAAAAAAGGTGATGCTGAAGGAAAGAACTTCTTTCTCTGCTATTCCCTTATAAAAATCCTTATAACACCATGATATGACTAAAACTATCAGTTTCAGAATATCTAACCCTGTAATTGTAAGTCTACAAACAAGTAGACTGACAATAGTAACATGCGTAACTTTTGGGTATGCTTGCATACTATTACCTTTGAGTAATAATTACTTGCATAAAATTTTAGTGAAATAACTTAATTAGATAGACTACTTTAAAAAAAATTTCAAAGTTTTACTAGCTTTTATTTATCAAAAGGTTTTATTATTTTTTAAAAGGTTAAATATGATTTTAGTTCCTAGAAAATTGGTTTGATTTAATTTAAGTCCTGAAAAAAAAGTTTGACAACTCTTAACAGAGTTAAAAAAAAATGACTAAATTTTGGTTTTTTAAAAATTCTGAGATAAAAAATAAGATTTTTTTTTCTTCTAAGGATCAAAATTATATTTAACCCTTTTTAAAATAAGAAACAAGATAATGAAAAAAATTTCAACTTGATAAGAGTGTTTCCCTATTCCTACATTTTCTAGAATGCAATAGAGAAACCAGACTTATGTAATTTTCACAGCGACTAAATATGAAGTAGATCCAATTTTTTTCTCAATGACAACCTATTTTATATGATTTGGAAAATTTACTGATTATCAATTTATCATAACTAACATTTATCAAAAGATAAGATTTTTGTGATAACCAAATAGGAAGTGAATCCCACTAAAATGATTGATTATCATTAACAACTTATATTTGAGGAAATAATTAAGTGTTTAATTTTGAAAATAATTAAAATCATGTAATTTTTATTTTCATTTCCTATATATATTATTTAGCATTTTCCTTATGTAAATTATTTAAATTTTATTATTACTAGTTTGTGTATATGATTTATATAGATATTGTGTAAAAAAATTATACAAATATAACATTTATAAATACTTTATCCTAACATTTAGTTGTACATAATATAAATTTTTAAATTAATTCAATCAAATTATAAATTTTAATAAGTTTTATTGTAAAAAGGTTTTTTATAAATTTTAAAATTATAAAATATGTTAGTGTGGTTGTTGATAGTTGTTACTTAGTTTTAACATCATAGATATTCTTCACTTTTTTTTAATAAATTATTTTTCAATATTTTAATAATTAAAAATAAAAAAAATCTTTAAAAATTAATATTTAATTAATGTATTAATAAAATTAAAACTATGAATTTTACAAAGGAGTTTTATTTTTAAAATTATTAAATCATGTAAGTATACAAAAAAGTGTTTATTATTGTTTTTTATTCTTAAATTTAACTAGTTATTATATTTAATAAGAAAATGTTTCAAAACTTGCAAATATAAGTATATTGGGTAAACTAATAAGGGCACTGTGAATTTTTTCATGTTGTTAAAACTTTTCTTCAAACTTAAGAAAAGATCAATTTTGTTAGAAACATATGCTAATGATTTCTCCCACCAAAACCTTAAAAGATTTCATCATAAATCACAGGCAGAAAATACCTGGGATGATATGGAGCACAACCCGATTCCATTTGTAAAATGAAATTGAAACATTGATCAGTTACTGTCACCCAATTCCATTTGTTGAATGAAACTGTTATATGCCAAGGTGCTTATTGGGCTCACCCCAAACCCTTTTAAAACCAGCTTCCGCAGTGCATGGTGAGATCCTCCATACAATATTCTTTTCCACATTGTAACTTGGATTTTAAGCGTTGGTTGATTTTTGGCTCTCTTATTTAGGAAGTCAGAACACCTTTGGTCGCATATCACACACAATTGATCTGATTTAATTCTCTCAATACCATAACCTATGTACATTCTGACACTGTCCCTTTTACCTTCATCCTCACCATCACTTATAGTGATATTAACTTCACCTCTTCCATTCATGTCAGTGTGCTCACCTAAGACGAAACAAAAAATGAAGGCGAGGAGGGGCAAAGGGGGAGCAGAAGAGAGATCAATAATTATATAATCATTTGTTGTGTTATACTCCAACCATGCTGGGACACTGCTTCCAGGGTACATGTAAACAACCTGATAAGAACCATAATTAACTTCATAATCATTGTAATTTTCAACATGATCATGCTTTGGTGTAGATAGGTGTTGGTCTGCAAATTTCATTGCATTTATTTGTGCATTCAGCCCAATAGCCACTAAAGAATGATCATCCAAGTTCAAGCAATTCCAGAACATAACCCGTTTTCTGTTTTCCTTAAATTGTTCGACAGCCGTTGAAGGAAACAACACAGACTTCAATGATATGCATTCACTGGCATCTAGAGTTTTAAGGAATGGGGGAAGCACCGATAAAGTCTGAAGTGATTTGCATTCTCTGATATTTAGAGTTTGAAGGAACCGGGGAAGTGCTGGCATAGTCTTAAGTGAAGTGCAACATTCAGCATCAAGAGTTTCAAGGAACATGGGAAGCTCTGGTATTGTTTGAAGATCCATGCAAGAACGTATGTCTAGATGTAGCAGTTGCGTAAGATTGTTGATGGTTGAAGGTAACCTCCTAATTTTACTTCTTCTTAGATCTAGTGATTTAAGCATGCTTTGATGTCCAAATGATAAGGGCAATACTTTAACCTTGGTCCATCCTAATCTCAGTTCTTTCATTTTCTCTGATATCACTGAGAATTCCGTAAGATTCTCGCAAAAAAGAAGGTTGAGATAACTGAGGCTGCATAAATGGATATTGCTCACGAGTATGGTAAGGGACTTGCAGTGAATAAGGATCAATTTCTCAAGTTTGGCCAGGGCAAAAATAGATGGATGCACACTTGCCAACTTAGAACAACCCCCGAGTTTCAGTTCTTCAAGATTTGTGGCTTTTGATAAATCTGGCAACTCCTCTAACTTACTGGAGCAAGTGAGGTCAACTTTTTTTAAATTCACCAGATCCTGTAATATATGAAACAAAATGAAGATATTGCACCAGCTAAATTAATTAATGTTCAATTCCTTGAATTAACAGAAAATTATAACAGTGAGACAGAGATATTTACCAGCACTCCATCCCAAAGTTTTTCCATTCTACCAAATGGAAATTCCAATATTACAAGTTTTTCAGCAGAAAAATTTTCTGGCAACGATTGTAGAGGGTAATGCTCCCAATAAAGAAATCTTAGTTCAGTTGGCAAAAATTGAAGCCCTTCAGCAAGAATATGAAGTAAATCATCGTTATATTTCCCAGAAATTTCCAGAAATTGTAATCTGCTCATATTAGCAAATATGTCAGGTCTTAACTTCTGCTTCTTAATCTTTTGCATGTCAACTTGTATGCTTCTAATGTTTTCAGTACCCTGCCATCGATGTAAAAGAAAGATTTTAAAATCATCAAAAGTCACATTTCTCACACACACAAAATATTTTTCACACCACATTAGTTTAAGCTAGGCTGACCTTGCCATTTTTCAATGCTTCATCGATGTCATCAGAATCCCATAAGTGACTGCGGCTTCCAGGTATACTAGACTCTCGACGAACAATCTCCCATGCCATCTCTTGTAAACTATCATGCACAGATACAAAATTATCCTCAGAGAAAGTTATAAGAGCTTTATCTTTCAATCTTTCTAACTCATAAAACACTGAATTATCACTTTCGCTATCCTTCAATAAAGATTTTAGCTCATCCACATTCACCGTTATATTTGATCTAAGAAAGAAACATGCCAGATCTAGAAAAATTTGTTGCTGTTTGCGATCTAGACCATCATAGCTCAGTTTCATCACCTCATATACCTCTACCGGAGGCCTTTTTTTAAGCTTGTCTAGCATGCTTTTCCATTCTTCCTTATTTTTTCCATGAAGAAGACGAGCCAAAACTTTAACAACTAATGGAATGCCTTTCGCATAATTGACCAACCTTTGTGATAGCTCATTATACTCCTTTTGATGATAAATTTGGTTAAAGGCATTCAAATTGAAAAGTTCCAGTGCTTTATCAAAACTGAACTCTGTAAGATGGTATGTCTTATCAACTTTGTTAGCCTTCAGAACTTGTTCATCTCTAGTTGTTACTATTACTCTACTTCCTGATCCAAAATTATCAAGAGTTCCCAGCAATTTTTCCAAGTGATCTAAATCATTCACATCATCAAGAATAATAAGAACCTTCATACAGCCAATTCTCCTAACAATATCTTCAGGTAATGAATGGGGTGTGTAAATTTCCACATCATATCCTAATAGTCCAGAGAAAATTTTTTTCTTCAAAGAAATTATTCCATGTTTCTTTGATTCTTCTCTTTCATGGGCTAAAAAGTAACAACCTTCATATTCAGACTGTAATTTATTAAATATTTCTTCTGCAAAGGTTGTCTTGCCAATACCAGCCATACCCCAAATTCCAATAAGAAGGTTGTCTTTTGGCTCTCTTGTTATCCATGATTCTATAATTGTAATTTTCTCTTCAATTCCAACAAGTCCTTTTGAGATAACATGGGGTTTAACCAACCTCTTCAATACCAGATTGACAATTTCTTTAAGCACTGCAGCATCATTTCTATTTGAAACACAGAGAGAAAGTACATGTTAAAATCAATGTCGTTAATACTAATTCAACTATTTGGAAGGTTTTGTTTTGTTGTTCAACTTCAACATGCATGATGGAAAGTTTCCTCCATTTTTTGTTTAGTGGGAATTCTTAAAAAGTCGGGTACTAAAAACTAAAGGGGCTTTGTTAGATGAATCTAGAAATAATTTAGAAATTGAATATATATAAACATATTACTTTATTGTAATTTAACGGCGAAATTCAATGGACCAACAAAGCATAGTTGGTCCCTTCAGAATCTTAGGATAGTAGCATTAGCTAAATTTTGCAAAAGTAATAACTAATAAGCATATATTCTGCTGAAAAAAATTAAAAATAAAGGTTACATAATTTTGCAACTTAACCGGCCACATTATTTATGATAATATGCACATACAAACTAAATAAATATTCAACATTTATGGGGGAAAAGAGCTTACTGAAATTTTGATGAGTCAACTCCAGTTAAATCAGCAGATTTATTCAGAGCATGTCTCCAGTGCTGCACCCTGGTCCTATGTTTTATTTCATGCTCAGCAAATGCATTTTCATAACTCCCCAATTGATGACGTACATGTGTGGGTTCTAAATGGTAGAAAACGGGGATTACAATACGTTCGTATCTGTCTCTGCATTCAAGTATTTTCACAAGTTCTTCTAAACACCATCGAGAAGAAGCATAGTCTGGTGAGAATATGATCAACGAAATGAATGATCCTTCGATTGCTCCGACAAGTGATTGCCATATCTCATCTCCCTTCTCAAGATTATAATCTGCAAAGGCATGTATTTTATTCCTTTCAAAAGTGTCAATCAAATGGCTAAGAAACGAGTCGCGAATGTCCTGGCCCCTGAAGCTAACAAAAACATCATACTTTATTTTAGGAGCATCATTGTCTGACATTTTTTCCCTTAAAACCCTTCAGTTTTTGAAATACCAAGAGACAGGAAAAACCAACAAATTGAATTTCCAAAACAACTCAGAGACAAAGTATGGTGTTGGATTGGATCAAGTGCACAATATGGATCTTTCTTAATTTGTCTCTGCTACTGGAATATGTATGAGCCACAAGGTGTAACTGAAAAGAAAAATAAAGTTAAAAATGAAGTGGAAAAGTTAAACCCTAAACCCTAAAATTTATTATGAAACAGAAAATTGATATCTACAGAATATTAAAATGAGGAAGGAGGAGGATGTGATATGGCACATACATGAATAGAAGCTTTAATTCTTCTGAATCAGCAAACTTTCAACTTAAGCCTTCGTTCCTGTTTTCTTTGTCTAGTTCCATTTATTTGGCTAAGAATAAATAATTGATGAA
Organism: Pachyrhizus erosus; assembly: GCA_026544285.1. NCBI lineage: Eukaryota > Viridiplantae > Streptophyta > Magnoliopsida > Fabales > Fabaceae > Pachyrhizus > Pachyrhizus erosus. Next base: position 9,377 of record JAMLFT010007096.1, read on the forward strand.
AATGAGTTGGCCTCGAATATTATATACCAAAGTCAAATCTTTTGGCTTAGATTTCGAAGGCAACTCTTTCTAATACAAGAGGGAGTGTAATCCATCCTCCTCGAATATTTTATATAACAAAGTTGATCAAGTCTTTGGTTCTCAGGGTTCAAAAATAAACTCTTTCGTTTGTACGAGGGAGTGTCATTCTCATCCCTTGTGGCCTCCGGTTTAAGAAGCAATTTCCTGTAAAGTACCACAGAAAGCAAAGCAATTCGCTTTTAGTTTAATTTATATATAAACAGTACTGTCTATGTACCAAAAACACTCTACTGTCTTTCTAAAATATATGTAAATAGAAAGGGTTTATGCAAATATAAAAAATAAATTTAGTTTAAAATATAAAAAAGTTATATTAAGAAATGATTTTTTATTAAATTAAAGTTTATTATAAATAACTCGTTGTGAACAACTAACGTTTTTAGTATATTATGTATACTTACCATTAAATTAATACTATGAATTGCAACATTTTTTCGTAAGGTTATAATTAAGAATAAGACTTAAATATTAATTTGATTTATAAATAATAGTGTCTTTTTAATTTCAGTCATTTAACATTTTTTTTTATTTTGTTTCTTTAATTATTATGTTTATTTTATTTAATATCTACTGTCAAATAATTTTTTTATTTTAGTTATATTATTTTTTAAATAATGTCATAACAATGATTTTGATAGTTCGGTGACTTATTATATCATCAAATAGTTTAATAAGATAACTATATGTAATTTTTTGTTAAAATATGTTTTTAACTTCCTAATTAATCAATTTAATGACATTAATTGTTTGAACAAATAAGGATTTAAAAATACAGTTTATTAAAAAAAAGTACATGTGATTATTTATCAAATTCCTTGATATGATAATAAGTTATTAAATTGTCAAAGTCGTTATTATGATATCATTTAATGTTATTATTTGACAGCAAATACTAAAATCAAAAAATAATAATCTATAAAGAAACAAAATATAAAAACTTATCAAGGAACAAAACCAAAATGATATTATTTTTTAGAAATCAAATTGATATTTTAAACCTAAAAATATTATATATCAAAGCTAATTATGGATAGCATATTAAATATTTTATGGTAAACTACATGTAGTTTTACATTTATTTACTCTCTTAATTAATTAGAATTTTTTAGCTATCTTAATGATAGTATCATTCGTGACAATACTACATATAATTATTGTGGTTAAATTAATATTTTAAAATCGAACTGGTGTTTGAACTAGTGAAGACACTTTATCAAGATTTAATGGTCTAAAATTATGATCAAACCCACATTAATTAATTTTTATTTTTTAGTATTATATAATATTTTAAGCAATAAAATAATATACAATATAAGAAATCAGGTTCTAAAAAAATGTAAATTAATATAAATAACTAAATTATATACGCACATATGTGAATTATTTAAATATATATTTATTTATCTTTAAAATATTTTAGATTAAATTAAAAAATAAAACTTAAAAAAGGTTGTTTCAAACTGATTTTCATATTAATTTTTACTTGTTTGATCAATTCTTATTGGTTTTAAGATGCTTTAATTTTTTTTAGAGTTATCAAATTGGTTAGTAGACCAACTCTGAACTAAACCTATTGAATCAACTAGTCTAGTCTTGTTTTCAAATAAATATCCTTGTATTATTTAGAAAATTTTAAATTATTTTTCTAATATGTTCAATTTTACATAGTATAAAAGTAATTAATTATTTACTTTAAAGAAATTAATATATTAATTACTAATGGTTCCTTAAATAATTATTTCTTTCTTATTTATTCAATAGATTCACTTCATATAATATCTCTCCTTTCACAAAAAAAAAAATGTATTACAAATGATTCCATTGTTGTTGTCCCTACCATTGTCACCACCACCATCACTTCTAACGACGATATAATGCCTAATTGTCTTCAGGATCGATGGTTGTCTCCAAAAATTAACACAAGATTTTTTTAACATAGTTGACCTCACATATGTTTTCTAGGAAAGAAGGTTACCTATCCAAAACTTATTTTAATCAAATACACTTAACTATAGAGTTCTTAAGAGATTGATTACCAAAAACTATATGCATATTGTTCGTACAACTATTGAATCCCTTTGATTTTAATGTGTATTATTTTCGTTCATGTGTCCCTCATGTTAGAAGCCTATCAAGAATTTCTCCTTATTAGTACCTTATCTTTTTTGTAACACTAATTCTTGCATGTTGAGTTGTTTGCAAGCGTACCAATTCGTTAATAGTATTTCAATAAGTAATAGTATTATTTTTCTAAGGGATTCACACAACACTTGACAATTCCACACACTTTTACAAACTAGACTTAATTAATGGAACGAATGGTTGAACAAAATAATATTTGGATTCCAATAAAACAAATAAAGTGAAGAAACTAATTTCAAAATTATTTTTGGATTTTCTAAATAAGAACAAACTTAAAATAACAAGGAAATTCAAATAGTAAGGATTGTCATAATTATATTTCACCAAACATTACTTTTATTCATAAACGCACAATATTAACTTTGAACTTTAATATTAGTATTAGTCATATAAAGGTATTATAAACCCTAATTCCTTTGGCGAAAAGAGTTTAAGTTCTTTCATTAATTATCAATCCCTTGCACAGTTAATAAATGAACTTGCATTAAGCTTCATGACACAAAGATAACCAACAAACCAAGCATTATTCTTAGCTACAAGATTCATTGGGCACTTTACTTCAATTCAAGAAGTAAAACATAAATATTAAAGAACAAAAAAATGTAAACTTGTATTTCAATAAATAACATTAGATATTATTCTTATTATTAATCTATCCTTTCTTCTTTATTTCACCTATAATCTAAACGTAACATTAATAGAATTAGAAAGTACATTATAAGTATTTTTTTAGTTTGCTATTTTGAAACAAAAATAGTTTCATTATTGATGATTACCCTTGATGTTTTTATATCATACTTGAATATTTGTTTTGCAATGGTCTAAAAAATAATAAAATATTTTTTAATGTATGAATATAAAAGTAAGCTTTTATACATAGCTTATTTCTTTCTTACATTGTATTTTATTATATTAATTTATTCATTTCATTACTATTATTTTATATATTTTTTGAGAATCCTTAATACTATAAATGTTAAGATTAAAATATAATAACAAGAACATACATTGCACGGGTCACCGTACTAGTAAGTATAAGGTTGCTGAAATTATAAATTATATCATATGAATTTATATGCTTTTTTATATAAAAAAAAAGTTGTACATAATACGATTGATATAAAAAGGAATATTTTTGTCAAATTAAATTAAAAAAATAATTGATTTTTGGTCACAATTTACATAATTATAAATTATAAATGAAATTATGCATAATATGATTTGATATAAACAAAACAATATTTTTTTGTCAAAACAAATGGAAAGGAATAATTTTTTTTTATCATAAATTCATTGACTTTGACATATTTTTTTTATCATAAATCTCTCAGTTAAATTTTCCATTTACTTTGACATTTTTTTATTATTTAAGAAAAAAATAAATATGAGAATTATTTTTTATTTAAAATAACATGTATTGTCATTATTATACTTTAGGTTAGGAAACATATACCAATTAATTCAATGTAAAATTAAAGAATTATGCATAAATTATAATAAATAAGTAGAATTAATGTAAACTAATAGGTAAGAAAAACTATATATATATATGATTTCCTAAATTATAAATCTAGCATACAAACTGATATAATTTTCTAATATAAAAAGTTATCATAATAAGAATTGTTATAAAAAAAAGATATTTTTTCAAAAATAAATTAAAATGAATAATTTATGTTTGTTCATAACATAACTATAGATTATACAGTAAATTAGGCTTAAATATATTTTGGATCTTGACCAATTTTTGAGCTTAATTTTTTGTCCCTAATAAATGTTTTCTAATTTTTTGGTCCCCTAATAAATTTTTATTTTATTTTTGTCCTTAAAACACTGCTTCATACGTTCCATTATAATTGTCATGCTAGGTTTTTATATTGATTAAGAAAATTTATTTAATAGATAAAAGAGAATAACAATTTTATTAAATTAACCTTAGTATTAATTTCTTTCAAAATAGAGACAACCTTCTTCTTGCCAGATAAAGTTAATAGGTTCCATGAATTAGTTATGTTGCATTGAAAAAAATTATCTGAAATCATAATTTATTATCAAGTTAATAAACTCTTATAAATATTTCTCATATATAAAATGTCATGTAAGTAATACTTAATAGAAATTTAACAGTGTTAGTTTTGAGGGATTCAGTTGTAAATTTTAAAAATCTAAGGGATTTAATTTAAATCTTGATGATACTATAAAGAATAGATAGATTAACCTAATGAAAATTATTTATACATTTTACAACACATAATAATAGCAAATTAATCAAATACATCATGCATGACATCATGAAAAGTTATACTAACATAGTTTATAGAGATAGAACAAAGTAAAATTTACTTGAAGTAGTAACAGCTAACAGGTAGAAAAAACAGAAAAAGGCACCCTTCATAATGTAGAAATCTCGGCTGAAACTGAAAAGGAGTTCATAAATACAGACAGAGCTGCTGAAAGAGAAATTGCAATGTTGATAGTTATTCAACAAACCTGGCTTGTGAGTTATAAACACATAAATGTTAGGCATATCAAATTGCAACAGATTTTTATTTCCGATATTGATAATTCGAAATTAATTTACAAGTCTTGCATGAATTTGGAATTTTTCCTTCGATAACACCATCCTCCATCTAAGACTTGTCTTAAATGACATGCATTTAACATGAATATTTAGTTGTAACGGATAAGTGAAATGACTTATTAACTTCATCTGCAGCTATTACTATATGACAATATACAAAGATATACACAACTCTCAAACATTCCTACCACTTTAAAACTACAGTTTATTGCCCATTATCCTTGTCTGATTGGTACTTGCAATAATTTGACAATGGTCTCTACAGTAAGTCAGGCTTTGGACTTTGACCACCAGGAGATGGCACACAACTTCATGTGTTGGAGATCATATGCATCATAACCTTTTATTACACTGAAAAGTACATTTTCACCTAATAAGAAAAAATAGAACATGTTAAATAGACGAGTTTGAATGCCTCAAATAAGTCTCCTGCAAAATCTTTATACCAGACCATGTCACATGGTCTACTTTTACATCCAACCTTAAAAATAGGTCAATAATAATATGAACAAATAAGTCAGTATATTTAGGAATGAAATTTACTTTTATATACAAAAGTTTGTTATACCACCAATTTCTCTTCTAGTAGCAGCATAGGAGAAATAGAGACAGTAGAAGAGTATAGTGACAACAATATCATGCCAAATCCTAGAAAAACAAAAAATAGACAAGCAGTGCAAAAAGTTATATATGTCAATATATTTTACATATATATGTTGAGAAGAATGAAACTGCTGTAGATTTATTGATAGTAGAAAAGTTGTACACTGTATATGAAATACTTACAATCTCTTTCTACACACCCCTCAATCTCTCTCAAGAAGCCACACTCAGAAACACTCAGAAAAACATCTACAAAACTCTACTAACGGATTGCTTATTTTCTAAACTTAAGAGAGATTTCGCTTGAGCTAAATATTTTCGCTCAAGCGAAAGGTACAATAAACTGGGTAAGGGATACCTCGCTCAAGCGAGACATTTCTCGCTCAAGCGAGATTTTCTGCTGAGAGCTCCTGCTCCTCTCTGGGTGATTCTCGCTCAAGCGAGGCATGTCTCG
>JAMLFT010007097.1:0-15236 GCA_026544285.1 Pachyrhizus erosus
AGGAAAGAATAAAAATTGGAAAGTTAGAATCTAAGTTTTCAAAAATTAAAAATATTTTTTTATAAATTAAAAATAAATAAATAAATATTTAGATAAATAAAATAAATAATTGGTAAAAGAAATATAGGAATAGAAAAAGAAAACTATATGCTAATTTATAAAACTTTTGGAAAAAATTAGAAATAAAAATATAATTTTAAAAATATAAAAAAAAATAAAAGAAAAAGAAAAGAAAAAGAAAAAGGGGCAGGACTGGGTTTGAACCCAGGCCATGCAAGAGCGAAAGGATAGGTGTGTTTGACCAAGCTACCCACTATGGGTAGCATAAAAACAAACTAAGAAAAATAAAAGGCATAAGTGCTGAGTTTAAAAAGAAGAGAAAATAAAACGCGAAATGTAAAATGAGTGTAGGACGGATTCGAAGGAAGACACGTTGAGGTCAAAGAGGAAAATGGGACGCAAGGGTTGTCATTTGACCGCTAGGCCCATCGCTGCAAAATTAATGAAATAAAAACCATATAAGCTTTCCAAAGAATTGTGGTCATCACCATAGAAGCTGCTTACAAAGCTCTGAAATCTCGAGCTCCTCCTCGCTGCCTGGCCACCTGCGACCATTGTTGCCACCTAGTACACTCGCCTATACTCTAGGAATATAATAAACAAAATTTTGATCCCCAAACGCCTATAAATATGAAGCTTCCATAGACGACGAAAACGCATAACAAGCTCGAAGTTTCTCCCATCAATCAAACCTCATTCGTTCCCTTCTGATCATAGACTCATTCAAGACTTTCTCAACAACATTTCTTTCCAGGAATTAAGCAAAACAAAGTAGTGAAACTCAAAAAACAACCCCTCATTGGAAAACCCAAGCTCGTCACCGAAAAAACTTCAAGAAGGTAGGAGGAATCGTTTGTTCTTCGTTTTGATTCTGTAAGATTGTTCCTTATCAATTTTTTCATCTTATTGAACATAAAATTAGTTGAATTAGGAATAAAATAGGTGAATTAGAATTGGTGGTTCCTCCCCATCGCCATGGCTATCGTGTTCATCATTCTTTTGAATTTCTATCAATTTTTGAATGATAACTTAACATAGAGATAGAAGGGATGGTAATTAATTGTCCAAAAATAAGAATTATTCAAGATGGAGGGAAATTGACATTCATAAAGAAGTTGAGGATTTAAAATTGGACAAAGCTAAAAATTGTGGTTCTTGAAGAGGTTTTGGCCCTTGGAATGATTGTAAAAAGATGAGGGAAGGGAGAAAAAGAAGAAAATTGAGTGAGGGAGAGAGTTTGAGAGATTGAGAGAGAGGTTAAGGAATTTACCAGAGAATGAGAAGAAGAAGAAAGAGTCAAAGGAAGAAGAAGGTTAGGGGAAGAAGAAGGGAGGGTGAAGTTAGTAATGTTAGGTTGTAAATGGTAGAATATAGGGGTATGAATAGTAATTAGGGGGTGCAAATAGAAAAAAAAATGTAATTATTTCATTTATTTAAATCAAATAACCTTAGCTAGAAGAACAAATAGGAGACATAAAATTATAGAAGGAAAAGAAAGAAGATAAGTAAGAAAAAAGATCATTTTACCCTTTCACTATTTTACAATTATTCTTTTGATTGATGAATGAATCTTTATTTAAATTCTAACCTTTGATTAAAGTAGAATAAAAAGGATAGAAAAATAAGAAGAGAAAATAAAGAGACAAATTATAACGTAAATTACTAGAAAAGACAATTTAGCCCCTTTTCTTATTTTTTGATTATCACATGAATAATTTCTCCATAAAAATGAAAATATTAATCAGATAAAAAGATAGAATTAAATCCGAATAGGAAGAAAGATAAATTTGAATACAAACTTAAGGGTCTTGGAAAAAGACCATTTTTCCCCTATCTTGTCATTTTGACTATTATATGTACTATTGGTTGGTATGATCTTGATTATAATCTTCATGTATGGTATGATTTTTTGTATGGATAGGTAGTAACATTTATTACCTCTACCAATGATAGAGGGATACGTAATAATAATGATTGTCTCTATAAGGCAGTAAATTATAGAAATAACCTTAGGGTAGAAGATGAACTGAGAAATTCTTAGACAATGATATTTATATAATGATTGTAAAGTAAGAATGGAAGATGGATGTTATCCAATAATATCTTGAAATACCAAATCAATACCAAGCAAAAGTTGAAAAACAAAGGAAGGAAGGTAGGTTGGGTTAGAAACCCTAACGAGTGAGGAATAAGATTGGAGATTTCAAGGGTTGGCCACAAAAAGGTACCTAAGGAATATACACAGACTCTGGTGAGTCCTTAGAGGTAGATAAGGTGTCAAGTTGTGAATTGTTCAAAATAAAGAGGGTGTCACAAAACTGGCTTGACGTCCTCGACAAAGCAAAGCATTACTAAGATTCGGTTGAGAGTATCCTGGACTAGTATCAGGCAGGATATGTACTCCCGATTGTTGACCCAAAATGCAAACTTAGACTATTATTAAGATGCTCATGTAAGTCCTCTTGGAGTTAATAGTTTTGGAGGTTGCGAAGGGTCCTAAATCAAATAGAATTCTTGAGTAGACATGTTACGGTGAGGTGAGAGACCATGATAGATAGCAATATGCTATATATGTATATGTTTGCTTAAGGATAGATGACTCACTCTTACAACCCTCCACATTTCAAATACAGATGACAGAAGAATTTTAACCCCTATTTCACCTGTCAATAATACCTCTAAAAGGGAGATGGATACATGATAGGATTCATGGAGATGATGCGTTTATGGGCTATATCAAATTCGCCTTTAGACCTCCAAATGTCATAGTCCCATGACAGTTCCACCATATAGAGATATTGGTAATACTATCCCATATCCAACCACCCAAATTCTCAAGTGCTCTTGCAACACGTCAACATTATTAGACCTATCCTTGCCCACAATCTTCCATAGGTTCAATATGAGCAGACAATCAAGACAAAAAAGGAGATTCCTCTAAGGAAGAAGATCCTTTGAAAGAATTTGACTAGATGTATTGAATATAGAAGACTATCCTAGATTTTATATTTGTTTTATTTACTAAGATATTCTAGGAATGTAATAATTACAATTATACTTTAACCCAATCTATATGTTAAATTAAGCATGTTTTAGATAAATTCAAGTTGAATGGATATGTATGAAATTTTATGTTTCTCCAAATTGTAACCCCTAGCGAGTTTAGATTTAAAATTTACCTGCAATAAAAATTACTTGGATATAATTTCTTAAAAATTAAAAAAAGAAAAACGGGTGTTACAGAAGTTGTGGGGCATATAGTAGTGTTATTAAAGCATTGAAAGTCTACTTTCTACAAACCTAGTAGTTTTGGAAGATCCAAGTTTCCATGTGCTACAAAATCGTATTAGCTAAGAATTATAGGCATTAGTAGAAGGAGGAATGGTGGTAGCTAAGGCTACTCATGGTTAACATAACCATAACCATTTAATAACCAATATGTTAAGTGGTTATTATAATCAAACCATAACTAGTTTTGAAAACCTAGTTATATAATTGGGTATATAAGAAATTACTTTTCTATATTTATTACTACCTTTGTTTCAATATATAAGAAACAAATGTCTAATCCACCAAGATCAATAAAAGTAGTCGAATTAATTTATTTTTAATTAATACTATCATAAATTTAAATTTTATTCAAAAAATATCCATATAATTAATTAGTTTAAGTAGTTATTAGATAAAATGATACTACTCATAATCCAAGGAATAAACTTTTTAACTAATGAGTACGAGTTATATTATTAATAATTCAAAGAATGCATTCACTTTTGATCATTCATAAAATGAATCAGGTCCCTAAAATATTTGATGTTGCAAACAAGATATAAGTTTGATGATCTAAAGTAGATGAATGATTTGTCCAAGTTTAGTTTACAAACCATTTATCTAAAGTGTATCATTTGTTGCTAATGTATTGACCAATTTGAATATTTTTTATATGTTGTTATTACATAATGTCTTTTATATTATTTGCAGAGAATGTTTTGAATGTCTTAGAATGTTTCAAAAAAGAGAAAAGAAGACCTTGAAATATATTCAAGAAGTCTCTCTATCACCTTTAAAGTCATGCCCTGTTGTAACAAAAATCTTTGGAACCCGCAAAAAGTGGTTTGACTTCTAAGCATTGATAAGTTTATACAAAAATAGATAAGTATGTTGTTCTCAAAAGTTCAGTGACTACTTGATGAAAGATAATTAATGTAACATTTAATGTTGATTTAGATTCCTTGCTATTAGACAAAACTAGAAGACCATTGAAGACAACGAATATCTAAAGACTTATTCTATAAATATATAAAGACCCTAGATATATGTAGAATGAATTAGCACGTAATACTGGAAGCCTCCAGACCAAAATGTCTCTAATCTCTCTTTGTTGAAAACCTCTGTATATTTGTTAGTTTTTCTATAAAAGCTCTTAATCAGTTTGTATATATGAGAGTTATACTAAATCCTCATATCCATATTTGTTTGTCATAGACGTTGAGAGTTATTTGAGCTAATTTATACCCAAAATCGTAGATCTTGTGACGTTAAGCCAAAAGTCGCTTGAGAAACAATACTTGGTTGTATTAACTTGAAAAAGCTAAAACAAAGATTTAGTTGTTATAGAGATAAAATGGCTTGGTAAAAGAATACTTATATTGTTTTACATAAAATAAAACTTGGTGATTTACCAAAAACTAGAGGTAACCTTAGCGATAAAGGTAAACCAATGTAAAATCTATTGAGTTTATCCTTTTGTATTCTTTTGAGTTACTAACTTGGTGAATTATTTTTTATTGCTAAAGTTTTAATAAACTGTTTGTTTTCTTTTACTTGCCGTTAAAGTCTTTTAAAAATTCTTCAAACGATCTATTCTCAAATTGTCTTGTTCATTATTTTTTAAAATATTTTAGAAAACACAATTCAATCCCTTTTATTGTGTTTTTTATGTGTTCTACAATTTTCATGAAAAATGAGTAATATCTCATTAATAGACTTCATAATCAATTAAGAGTATGAAAATAAATTAACAATTAATACATTTAAAAATGATCATTGTTTCTTATAATTAGAAACAAAAAAAAAATACCACATTTTTTCTTATACATAGGAACAAAGATAATATATTCTTATAATTAATTTTATGAATTAATGATTGTATTATGTTTGATTAAATAATTCTTATAATTAATTTTTAAATGTTAACATTATTTTTTAAAGATCAAAATTAATTATTAGTGTAATATATATAACTAGTTATATAATTGATTTTAATTATAACTAGTTATATAATCAATTTTAGATATATAACAGGTCAAATAATTAGTTATTAACCAATTTTTTGCGGTGGATAATTTTTATAATTATCCACTTGTTATATGTGGATAATTTTTTTAATTATTTTTAATTAACCAGTTATTATATAATTAATTATTTATGATTATAGTTAAATTTTTTATAAATGATTATTATGAGCATCCTTAGTGGCAGCATGATTCAACTAACATAATGCATCTTTCAATTTCCTTTGTATGTCATTAACTAAAAGATGCAGGGGGGACATTTGTTGGCACCTAAAAATAATAGTTGCGACTGATGAAATTTAACTACTAAGGATTCAACAAAATTAGTGTTGACTAGAGTGGATTTCGGTTAATTTTAGTCTTAGCTAAATGTGGATAGGTCCAGTTTATTTGAATTTATAGTTGATTATTTTTTAGTATTAGTTGAATAAGAAGGTTGGGTGAATGTATATGAGTTCACTTTGATTGCTTACAATATTAGTCGAATGGTTATCTGGTGTAGAAATCGGCCAATTAACAACATAAAAAAAAAAGATGAATTAAGTCAAATTTAATATAATAAAGATAAGATAATATTTTTCATGCTTTTTTTTTAGTTTCAAATGACTTCTAGTGATTAAAATTGATAAACGTCAATGCTTCCTTAAAAATATGATGTAGTTGCCAATTTTTTTAAAATTTGAAATATAGATAAGTTATTTATAAAATTGTGATTAGATTTTACAAAACACTTACAAGATAGATTAAGTCACAATAGGTAGAATTTACACCAGTCAAACAAATTTGAATTGTTAGGATTAGCTAAATCAGTATAAAATTAGCTTAATGATTCTCAAATCATATTTTAGGTGATTGTCAAGTAGAAAAAAAAAAAAACAAGATTCAATAGGAGGATTTGAGTTTCTAGCCTATATAATAAACTTGTACTTAATTTTAAAAAGACAACCATCCAAAAATAAACTTATTTTATCTTGTATTTATTTTATTGCTTTTCTTTAAAGATTTCATTTACCACTTCTTCTCTTTGTTCACCCACACTAAGTGCTTTATGGAATAACTTAGCAACTTATAATTAACATGCAGATTTTCCTTCTTAACACAAATAATCTTTATCATTATTTTGAGTTTGTTTGAAAACATTAGGCCAGTTTCAAGTTGTCTAGCGACAATAATAGTTAAAAAAAGAAAATGATAAAGGAAATTAGTTTGTGGCTGCAATGCTGGCCAAGTGAAATCAGTTGCTTTAGGGAAAAAAATAAACAAATAATTGTGGAAAAAATGTACAAGATGTGAAACTGAAGTAGCAGCCAAACATGCCCTCTGAGCGGCCACTAAAGCCTGAATCCAGAGATGGCTATATCACCACATTCATTCACATACACTAACTTTTAAACTGACCCGATCAAAGCCGAGCCGAGCCGAGCCATCAAGGTGGGGCTAGGCTAAGGTGCAAGTCCAAACCGAACCCGTCATCAAAATTGGGCCCCACATCGCCTTTAGAGTGCCTACTGAACGATGGCCCATCAACGCTCCCGTAGTGGGCCCGAGCCTGTACTTGCGAGCCCATCGTGGAAAATGCAGACGACGAATCCCCTACTCCGCCAACGTACGGCAACACCCCTGCACCCGCAGATCTCGCACCTGTTACTATGCTATAGCTATTGTTACCACCCCCACCGTTCGCCGAGGGGAACACGCACCCGTGTGAAACCGACACGTGGAAGGGAGGAGGCGAGGCACGTGGAGGCATGTAAACCCACGACGGCGCGCCCGCCGGCACCACCACAGGTCCCGGCGTCGCCAGCAGGTGTGGCGGTGGCGCGAAGGCGGAGATGATCGGATTCCTAACGAACGAAACGGCAGCGTTTCGCGTGGCTTGTAACTGCGCGCGCTTCAGCTGTTGCCGTTCTTTCTTGTGAGCGTTTTGGTGTCCACCGAGGGCTTGTGAGTTCGCGAACTCTCGGTAACAGTATTGGCACTCGTATTTCCGGTCGCCGGAGGAGGGCGGAAACCCGGCGGCGCCGCCGGAGTCCGGCGATGCGGGCTTGGTGGTGGAATCCGACGCGTCTTCGGCTTCGTCATCGACTAGGTCTTCGTGGACACTGAAGCCGAAGAGTTTTAAGCACGTGGGGGAATTGGGGTTTATTCTTTTACTATGGCCGTGGATTTGATCCTCCATGGATTTGAGTTGAAGATATCTTAACAAGATAGGGTGCTGGAAATGTGAGACAAGGAAGCGGAAATGAAGTGGTGTGGGTTTGTTGATAATAAGGTGTTTGTTGTATGTCTTATGGGTCTATTTATACATGGGATTTGACAAAAAAATTAAAATAAAATATAAGTAGTATAATGCAAATTTACTAGACACTGAAAAGAGCAAGAGAGAGAAGAAAGGGTTTTTGCGGACATCCCAATAAGAAGAAAGTGTGTGAAATTATGGAACACGACCCAAGAACACCCTTAGAGGGACCCAAAACAATTGCAATTACAAAAATATTATTTGGTCACTCAGAATGCTAGTACTTCGCATCCACTGAGAAAGATACTATATATATATATATATATATATATGAAAAAAAAAATTAATATACGCCTACAACATTATTTAATATTTAACACTTTATGAACGAGAGAAAAAGAAAAAAAAATATAAGTGTAATAAAATTTATAATGTAACATATAGAGAGATAAAAAAAAATAAAAAGATATTGATAGAATGTTTAAAATAAAAAATATTCAAATTATTCATATTTTTATTTTATAATTTAATTTTTAAAATTTAATAATTATAATAAAAAAGTAATTTTAATTGTTATGTATTATAGAGGGAGCATGGATAAGTAAATATGTGACAACATTGTCATTATTGTCATAAAAGAAGAATAATGAAATAGTTATCAAGTTAGTAATTTCTAATTAGTTGTCTTATATTTAAAAAAGAGAAAAATAAAGATAAATCACCATTCTCTTATGCTACATAAACTTAAAGACATACCTGATTTCAGTGTTAGAGTCTTATTGTATGTATCTTTTATAACACATCGAAGAAGAAAATCGATCTAAGAGAGAAATGAAATATAAAAAAAAATTATTTCTAGAAACAAATGAAAAAACACATTAAATAATATAACATATAAAAATATATAAAATTTTAATAAAATAAATTGTGAGAATAAAGAGTAATTATTCTAATTCCTTGATCTCTTTTTTCTTTATAATCGTTTTTGGCTGTTTTATTTCCATTTGTGTTTAGATGTGTTTCTTAAGAAACTGCAAACAAGTATAAAGGTGGCTTTGCGTTTCTTGATATTTCAATTATTTGACTAATGAACAGTACGGAATTAAAAAAAGTAGACACTTGGTTTTATTATCAGAAAATTTATATGATAGATTAATATGCGGTGTTATTAACTACTGTTTGTTGTGATTGTTATAATATTGAAATAAAATCAAGACGAGGATTGGGAATATGATGCATGTGATGGGAGTATGGGACGGGTTTGAAAGTCCTATAATACAAAATGATTGGCTTTGGATCAGAGCCTTATAACATTCTTTTTTTCTGCTTCACACGGTTCCTCCCCATATACGTACAAGCCACTATTTAATTATGCATTTGTGTATCATGCAAGTAGCTGGTTCGAAAAGAAACTCTCAGTGTTTCAACCAATAACTAACTAGGTTTGATAGTATTGAAGCATCAATGCCATTGAATCAGCGGACTAATTAATTCATTCAAAAAATAATAGTCAAATGGACCCATATACTTTTGTTTAACATCCCAACCCATCAAAGACTGTAAATAAATTTCAATGTCCAACCAACAACTACAAAGTAAGAGACTTGGAGGCTTAATGTAATTAGGTTAGAAAAGTATACATGGATGTTTCTGTGACACTTGCGTGCTCTACTCTTTTAATGCCTTTGAACTTACTAAATATAAGTTGGCCAATCACAAGCTTATCAAGATATTTGATCAACTAATAAACATTTGCTAATGCAAGAATCTAACTCAAGTACACGCATAAGTGTTTGACCCACTTCTCTCTATAATGCCCATGCTACACAAAATATATATTATTAAACCCACAAATTTTCGAGTATATATTTAATGGCTTATTATGTTTTTCGTTTCGTCAAAGTTTTATTTTTTCATTTGTTTCTTTATTTTAAATTTTGTTCAACGAGTCTCATAAAATATTTGTTACTAAATGATATTTTCTGTTTTTTTTTTTTTACTTAGATCGATTATCTAAATATCAAAATTTTCATTTAATTTCTCTAAATGAAGGATAAAATGAAAATTTTGTACTATTTAAAAGAATTAAATGTGAAAAACTCATATTATGCAAAGAGGTCAAAATGAAAATCTAAAATGTTTAAAGTGATTAAATGATAAATAAAAATTATAGAAGAATAATTTCATAAAGAATAATGTTTTATGAAGGATTTTTTTGGAAAAAAAATACAAGAGGGAAACCAATCAGAAAAATAAAATTGCAAATTTTGAAGGACAAAAAAAACTTATGTATAAGGATACTTTAGTAATCTCAATTAATTGTTATTTTATAATGTTATCATTTTCATGAACAATGATTATTTTACATCTTTAGGGTTACATCCTACTCTTTTGAGGAAAGCTATAGTAGGGAAAAAGAAAGAAAATATTATTCAGGATAATATGATAAAAAAAATATAAGATGAGTGTAAAATTGTAAGATGTGAAAAAAAAAAGTTATAAGATAATATGACAAAGAAAATATAAGATGAATGTAAAATTGTAAGATTTTAAAAAATAGTTATGTTTCCATTGATGATGGCATGAAACCAAATGAACCAGCGAGAAACCCATGCCTATGGGCTGCGTTGGCTGCAGACTTCAACCACTCTTGCATCTTGAGACTAAAATTTTGAAAGCAATGGCCAATTGCATGCTCCAAAATTAGGATATTGAACATGCACCTTATCACACTTGTTTATTCAATTTGTTTTCTATTTTTAGGTTCTCTCTCTCCTATTACATCAATTTTTCCTTGGCTCAATCTTAGAAGCCGACACACTCTTGCCCACCACTCTATCACTGGAAAAAGTCAAAGCAGCCCACCAAGTAAGAGAGGAGAGAGAGAGAGGAATTTTTATAATATGATAGCATCCAAGATCCCAAACTAGGATATAACACTCTAATCTAACACCGTCAGTCCCACTAATCACTGCTCATGGCCCACGTGTCAACATCATATTCATCCTTCATATCTCATTTAAGATACGCATGTTTCACATTACTCCAACCTCTTCTCTCACATGTCACGGCTTGCCATGATGGCACTTTCGTGAATAAAGTCACACAAAAAAACCTTCAGGAGGAGCTTGGCTTATGCTAATTTGCTAATATGATGCGGGAGGAGAGAGAGAGAGGAGGAGGAAATTAAAATATAGTTCAGAAACTTAAAAAGATAATATATATATATATATATATATATATATATATATATATATATATATATATATATATATATACACACACACACACAATGAGATCAACATTTTTAATTTAATGATTAATTTAAATTATTTATTAAAATTATTAGATAAAAATGAAAAGAAGAGCTTTTTTACAATTATTTTTAAAGTAATTTATCTCTCCTCTATGTATATGTATGTGAAATCAAAGTGGGCACCAATAGTTATTACACACTTCACAGTTGGCTTGTTTGAAAGGGCGTTTAAGTGTTACGACATAGAGGATATAGAATTGAATATAATGACGTTCAGGTGTGTGTTTATTATTAAACTCAGGGTTTGGGTCCCCACCATTACGTGTTGATGATGATGAATATTTGTTTAGGATGTTTGCGTGATTGACGTTGAAATCTTATATTTGTATATTGGTTTTCTTTCTTTGGGAGAGATCTGTGCGAATCTTACTAACTACGAGAGAGAGTGAGTGCTTTTTGGGCTTGTAATCTCCCACTTAAAAAGCATAATAATCATAATCATAATGGCTTATAGAAATATTTATTTAAAGAAAAAGGAAAATGTCCCTTTTCAATTCTAAAGTCTTCGTCACAACTCCTAATATGGTCCCACCTTTTCCTCTCTTTCTCATGTGTGTATCTATTCAAAGCCCTCCATATTAGTCAAATTTTCCCATGTAAGAAAAAAATCTTTGTAAATCCCCATAATGTGGATCATCTTTGCAATGAAAAGTTTATATTCTTTTTCCACCGTTAGATATGATTAATCATTATTAGCATAATCTCCATTTGGCCAATCTATTCAATTAATTAGGTAGCAACAGTTGTAGTTATATGTATTATGACATGTGTAAATGAAAGGTCATGCTATTTAATCATGACACCCAACGGTTAACATGTAGTATGAGTTTTTGAGGCTTCTTTTATCATATATATATTTAGTCAATCAATTTTTTTTCAAAAATATCTTTGATCTCCGTCTTCTTTTTTTCCTGCTTTGAGTGATCTTTTAAAATTCCTTGTCAACATGATACATGAAGGAATGGTTATAAAGGTAATTTCATTAATCTTTTCAGGTGGGACCCTATCATGAAGTCCTATAGAACATGGGGGTCACCGGAGGCAATATACAATACTAACAATAATGTATGAGATTTATGACTCACATTAGGATCTCCATTAGAAAAGGAAAAGGTTTAATGTACTGCTAAACCTAACAACCTTTTTGCTTTATTATGTGGATCCAATGATTTTGCTCTTTGGGTCTTTCTTATTAGTCATGGCCCCTTGAAAAGGTTAGAAAAACTGGGGCTGGGCCACTTTAGTCCCACTATGGGGCTCAAGGAGTCAGTCCTACATTCACACAGAGGAAAACATGTACACTGAATTGACAATCTCCTATAAATGTGCGTAGTCATAAAAGTTAAAAGGGGTTCACGTAGAGGGATCAGTAGTTGTTGGGACCTGTGGTGGCCAAGCAAACTCTTGTACCATTTTTGGCTTCAACTTGAGTGTTACTTGTCTTCCATAAATGGCCTTTTAAAATATGTTCTGAATGCTCCACTTCTCTTTTAATTTCTTTGGTTAGGTTGTTTGTCAATGGGAATTAATTTCAAGGTCTTATTCAGGCCATCTGGTGCAATAACATTGACACTCCAAACTATACTATTTGCAACTGATTCATACATCCACCTAAAATTGTGACCTTGTCTACCATTCAATTCAGTACAAATAAATTGCCATGCAGAGTAGGTGGGGTCTAGTTAGGAATTAGGATATAGGGTTTTGAGTCACCCACGAACATAGTATACGGTTGTTAGGACTTAGGGGCTATGGTTATATATATATATATACAAAATAGCAATTGATCACCTATTAAGTTGAACACTTGAACACTTCTTCCTGTTTTCAGCATACACAAAAACAGTTGCGACAAATAGCGTCTATTGATTGAAGGAAAAAAAAAATTACATGGACACTCAATATTAAATTACACCTAGAGAGAGAAAGAGCGAAGAGAAAAAAAATTATAATAAATGATATGATTTAATAGAATGAGAGAGATAGAAAAAGAAAATTAAAAATGTTGATGAAATATTTAATATTTAGAGATGAATAAATATCATTTTTTTTATTTATTAAAACTTGTTACAAGTTGAAATTCTCAAGTGAAAAGGTTTAGAAAAGAAAGGAAGGGAGGAGCGGGTGGGAAGAAAGAAAAAGTGGTAAGCAGGAAGTGGGATGAGATGCTACTAGGCAAAGTTTGAAAATAGTTAGACATGAACTCAAGGTTTTCTCCACTGATGTAGGGTGATAACACATGGGAAGATACATCTGATGGGTTTCACGCTGTTTGAACAAATATAAGTAGGTCCCGCCTACTTTGGGACCACATGTGCAAGTTTTGTAGCTCTTGTTCCCACATGAACACTTAACTCTTTGGCTTGAATTAATATAAGTTTGGATGGTGAGAGAATTGTCCAATCATACTTTACAAGTCTTGTTGATTCATAAACAACTGTCTTCTTTAATTGTAAATTTGTGTTTATTTCTTTCTTTAGTTTCTATTTATTTCTTTTCTTTTCTGTTTTTCGAACTAGTTGTAATGCTTTCCACCATCAATTTGAGAAAAAAAATCACTTTTGGAGAGCATTAATCATGCTTTCTTTTGTTGTTGATTGAAGTGATGCCGATATTATCATTTAAGATCGCCCGAATCGTGATTATGGCCCACCAAGTTGTGCTTATCAAGGACAATTAACCAATTAGACAATAAATCACAATATTTAATCAGTGATTATTAAGAGACATGATCCTATCATATTAGAACCCCCATTAACTTTCTAATCATCTTTGTTTCTTTTCGCAACCATTACTTTGGAAGCATCCAAAAAGGATAAAAAGATAAACCCCAATGTGACTTAATTTTCAAGTTGGAAATCCTCTCTTTGGATATATTCAAAGCACTTTTTAAGCACTCCCCCAAACAATGTGGGTATGACTCAATTAGCCCCTCCATGTACTCCAAGTGACACCACCTACTTCATTTTAAAAATGCTATTCCCTCCTATTTAAAAACCAAATTGGTGGACGTATCAATGGGTGGAGTTACCTTTAAGTCATGTGAAGTGTCTCTCTCTTCTTTCTCTCTCTTATATTATATTTATAATTAGTAATCTAATCAACATGGAGCTATGCCTAGATTGTAGTCCAGAATGTCCACATTTATGATAAAGAAGAACAAAAACAATTCTAAATCCCTTGTGCCTTTTACTAGATTAAAATACACCTTTGGAAACTCCCGTGAATTGAGTTCTATAGAAGGAAAAGGGACTTTGGTCAATTAATAAGACAAAAAACAAGTGCGTGGTTTGCTAATAAAGTGAGGGACATCTAGACGGCTATGAAAATGCAATATGGTACCCACATACATATAACCCAAACACATCCATACTCGGGGAACAGTTGCACATGATATGACAAAATCAGATACCTATCTTCTATATATAACTCCCCCCTCCCCACTACAAAAAATACAAAAAAAGTAAGTATTTGTAATTGGATTTTATCAGTATAGCTCTGATTACATGCCAGAGTTAATGCCACATGGGATCCAAACTGTTTGCAGCAATCTATATTGATATTTCATGTTACCTGTTCTTACTTAATACTCGCTCAACTTTGGCTGTTCTCTGTTCAATTCCTGTTAGACTAATTAATTTCGGCTGTTCAAGCTTTATCTCCTGTTCAATTAATTGTCAACTTCAATAATTAAAAATAGTTGTTGGTAAAAGAAATTTATTATTAGTAAACCTAGATTCCCAATATATTTACCAGGATATAATTTTTATTCTCTTTTAGAATAATCAGCTAAAAGTATTAGGAATGACAATGGATAGAGTCGAAAATGAATTTGACTCAATTCTCATCACCACAAAAGATGGGATGAACACGAATTTAAGTATAAAAGAAATGGATTTTAAATTTTAATGTCTACCTTTATTTCTGTCAAATATTATTGGGATTGAAGAAACCTACGAATAACATCACATTCAATGAAATATTATGGGTTGAAATGAATAATGGTTCATGACAATTGGAAATACAATAAACTCTTTGAGTGGATAAGCTCAAAAGTTTTGATTTTTGTAAGATTAGATTTGTATTAAGATAGTATAGGATGTTTGGTATTATAATTTTTAATAATGTTAAGTTTGGCGAACGAAAATACACTTACTTCTTCTTGTTTCTCTTTCAATAAAAATATTCTTTTAGCTTTAAAAAACTGTAAAATATTAATTTATTATTTAATTATTATTAAATTTTCAATTATTTAATCATTAAACCAGTTAATTTAAATTTGAAATTATAAACAAAATAAACCTATAAAAGTAAATTCTATAATATA
>JAMLFT010007098.1:0-15236 GCA_026544285.1 Pachyrhizus erosus
AAATTATATATATATATATATATATATATATATATATAAGGGAAACCTTAATAGTACTTTTGAATAAAAAGCAATGTACCTGAAAGTTTAAAAAAAAAAAAAAACATACAAAGGACAAAGGATCATATAATAGCACGCTACCATTGGCTTGTGCTTGTGTATAATGTTTATTAAGATACCAAACCAGAAAAACAAAACAAAACAAAACAAAAAAAACTAACAAAACTCAAGGTCTATTATATTTCAAGGAGGTTGAAAGCATGTGTCTTCAAAAGACCAAAAAGGAGATGCATAGGATCTTACCAACAACTCTTTTACAAATAGATCAAGTTCTATGCTGTGGACAAGAATTTGGTGAGTAACAAAGAAAGTTTGAGTCTGTAGCACCCCATAACAATACCAAGTAGTTTATTGAATACTTAAATCAAACAATAACTTTCCATGGATAATAAACACCTTAAACACACCATCTAAGTCATTTTTCATGACACCCAACTGTTACACCTCCTTAGATTGCGCAACAAAGAGAAGGAGAACCAAGCATCATAACAGGTACATATATAATTGAAAAAAAATTGTACAATTAAATACTAAAATTCTCAAACATACTAAAGCACTGAAATAATAGGAATGAAGGGAGTATAGTTTTTTAACATAAAAACCTGTCGTAAATATAACATCAAATTTACAAAAATAACATTCCTTTTATAAATAAAATACAA
This sequence comes from Pachyrhizus erosus, assembly GCA_026544285.1. Lineage (NCBI taxonomy): Eukaryota > Viridiplantae > Streptophyta > Magnoliopsida > Fabales > Fabaceae > Pachyrhizus > Pachyrhizus erosus. The sequence goes on from JAMLFT010007098.1 coordinate 723, forward strand.
ATACGCGAAATACACAACTACAAGTTGACTGAAAGATGAAACAAATAATAGAAAACTAAGCAATTTTATCCTGTGTGAACATCCTAAACAAAAATTTCAACAAACATTTTTAATGTCGTTGGAAATTAAATATATTGATGAAGAAGGAAAACCTCAATACAAAAAGAACTGTGAATCCAACAATCACAGCTGCAACCACTCCCAAAAAAACCAAAGTAATTCCTCAAGAAGGCTTCTATTGAAATACTTCTTCCATTAAAGTCAATATATTCCTTGCTGTCTCCAAACTGTGAAACCAACAATCCATAGAAGGGCCAAGATACTGGATTTGTCCAAGAGTACCATCTCCACCATATTGGTATCCTTTGTTAATAAGTAGATGCAAAAAATAAAAGCAAAGAAACTTAATAAATTATGTTTTCCTATGGTTAATTAAAAAGGAAAAACCTGCACCTGCACTAATTAAAATCAAAAGAAGCTAAAACTTACTGGTCATGGGACTAGGTTGCTTACCAACAAGACAAACTTCACATGCTTTCTCAAGCATAACAATTTTTGGAAGATCTATCACTATTTCTTTTGCTTCCAAATGATTTAAACTACTGAAATTTAAATGACCAAACCTCAAGTGCCATAGCCAACTCTCTTGGTCAGTCATTGTAGCTGCAAGACACTGCACTTCAGCTGTCTTTATATTGGCTTGAAAAGTCCTATTCTTTGAAAGAGAAGATCTTAATACCAATCTCTGATTTGGATCAAATAATTCCAGGGAATCATGCTTCATAATCTCACATAAAACCTTTTTCAACTAGCTTCCCAACACTCATCAAGTTGCATTTCATCCCAGGCACAAACAACACATTTTCAACTAGTTCTGCCTTGCCATTCTTTCTTTTTATCACAATGTTGCCCACACCTTCAGCTACCAAAATCCAATTATCTACGACCTTTATCTTAGTTTTTTTGTTTGTATCAAAATCAATCAACTATTCCTTGTGACCTGCCATATGATTAGAACATCCAATATCTAGGTACCAAGCTTCATCTGAATGAGGAAATGCTTCACTGATTGTAACCATCAAAAGAACTGGTTCTAAATCTGAATCATCATGAGCCATTTTTGCCTCCTCTTTGTTGTTTCTTGTCTGCTTTCCTTTTCCATGCCAGCATTGATCAGCATAATGCCCCCATTTCTCACAGTTAAAGCACTGAATCTTTCTTTTGTCTTGCCTTCTTATTCTGCCTCTGTTGTTAACAAACCTTCCTTCTCTTTTATTTGAGGATTCAGGTTTATCTTCAATCTTGGATTTATCTTGATTTGAAACCCAAACTCCTTTATTGAAATTCCCTTTTTCTTTCTTTCCTTTACTTTTATCAGCACTTCCTTTCTTGACTACTTGAGCCTGCAATGCCTGATCTGCATGCTTCACAAGATTTCTTTAAATCAATTTCAACTCTTGTGCCTCCAAAGAACTTTGAAGGTCTTTGATTTTCATATTCTCCACATCTTTGGATTCTTCTATGGCAACAACAATGTAATCAAAATTCTGGGTCAGAGTGCGCATGATCTTATGAATGATCATCTTATTTGTGATCTGTTCACCACATCTTTTCATGAGATTTGTGAGACTCAACACCCTGGTAAAGTAATCAGCCACCTTCTTTGCATCCTCCATCTACAGTAACTCATACTGCCTTCTCAAAGATTGGAGTTGCACCTTTCTGACTTTGTCTCCACCAGTATAGCATTTCTCTAATGTGTCCCAGGCCTCCTTGACTGTGGATGTTGCTTCAATTTTTTCGAAGATGCCTGCATCCGCACACTGATGTATCAAGAACATTGTTTTACAATCTTTCTTTAATGCTTCTTTATAAGCAATTATCTGGGCATCAGTGGGGCTTTCACTCAGCTCTTGATAACCAGATTGCACAATTTCAAGAACATCTTGGAAGTGAAGCAAGACTTACATATGTACACACCATCTTTCCCAGTTCTTACCATCAAGAACAGATAAGTTTGCAGGGATTCCTCCATAGCCAGCCATGGGTGCAGCAAAAAACGTGGTCTTCACACTCTCAATACCTCGTAATGGCTCTGAATACCAATTTGTTGGAGATAACACACCCTTGCATAATAGAGAGAAAGAAATTAATGAAAAACAAAAAAATATTATTTTATTGATTCAAATCACATATAAACACTCTATCTTATATAGAGTTGTACATCAGAGTTATGTTTGAATTACCTACAATATTTATAACTTACAAGATACTCTAAATGTGAGTATTTACAGCACTGTAATATTTGAGTTTATTACATCTAATCAAGTGTGTATAATACTCTAAGGTTGCTAATGACATTCACAAGAACCAAAATCGATGATAACAAACATTATAAGAATGAAAACCCCAGAAAATTATAGTAAAAACTGAAACAAAAAATGGTTGTTACATTTATGGAAACCTCAAACATGTAAGTGAAATTTAGGATGTAGAAAAAGTCGGAGGTTGGGGTGAGAGAGTCCATCAGGTCTCCCACCATGGGAAAGAGTTTGTGGACCGTTAGATTGATTTAATTTCAAATCAATGGTTAAGATTTTCTTTTATTTCTCCTTTTTTATTTTTTTTCTTTTCTATCTGTTTTCTCATTTACCCGTCTTATTTGTTCTGGTAGCACCCCTCAACTACATAAACTACGTTGAACCACCACAAACCCCCTCAGACTACCATGCACCGTCGTTTTGTAGGAACGGAGGAGAGAGAAGATAGATGAAAAAGGGTTAATTCTGGAAAAAATGAAAAAGAGAAAAAATAAAAAAAAAATAAGACAAAAGAAAAAATCTTAACCATCAGTCTAAATTCAAACTAATCCAACGGTTCACAAACTCTTTCCTATGGTGGAAGACTTCACAGGGTCTCCCATCCTAGCATGCGTCAAAGAAAAATTCTTTTCTCATGGCATTTATTTTTGGAAAAAGCAGTTTTGACTGATTTTTTTAGGAAACTAATAGCTTTCTCTTCATATATAAAAGACCTTTTTCGAGAAACAGTATTAAAAATTTAAAATAATGTTTATTTTGTGACTTATTTTTTATTCTTATTCAATCATTATTATGAGAAAAGGGAAGTAATAAGATTAATTCATTCCTTTTTTTATTAAGATTGGAAAAAATAACTGGCACAAGTTAATTATTTAGATAAAAATTAAGTTGAAGAGTGAAATTATGAGTTTCAATAATTTTTTAAAAAAATAATATAAATTGATAATAAATTTAGACTAACAATTAAATTAATCAACTTTTTTAATGAATATAAATTAATAATTAAAAGAATTTATATATAAAGATGAGGGTAACAAATAATAAAGATAAAATATAATGAAAAAATAAGTAAACCTAGATAAAATACACTCTCATTTAAGGAATTGTGTATATAGGAGTGCTAGCCAGCACACTTGTTTTATTACATACTTTATTATTAATTATAATTTATTGAAAATTACATAAAAAAAAATTTAATTTCTAATAAACTTCAGTTAATAATAAAAATAATATTCAAAGGAGCATGTTTTTAACATTGCTTTAATGGATAAATTAACATATGTATTCCAAATGAAATTATGTGACACTTTCTTTTAGTAGGAATCAAACTAAATTATCAAGGTTCACAATAACTAATACAGAGCAACCAACTAAGCTAAGAAAAATTATTTTTAATTGGAAATAAGATAATACAAAAAGCCATGGTTTTTCCTATACAAATTATTGCTAACGAAAATATCATAACCGAAAGTTGAATGACATTTTTAACGTCTTTGGAAATTAAACATTTTTATGGCAATGGCAAAGATCAATGCAAAAATTACTGCAAATCCTATAAGTACAGCTGCAACCACTCCCAAAAAATCGTGCTTAAAACCAAAGTAATTTCTCAAAAAGTCTTCGACTGTTGCACTTTTACCATTAAACTCGATATGGTCTTGTATATCTCCAAATTGTGATGTCACCAACCCATACAAAGTCCAAGCTACTGGATTTGCCCAATAGTACCATCTCCACCAGACAGGCATCCTCTGTTCATCCATGCGCCAAAATAAAAATTAATTAATTAATCATCTCTTTGGAAACATGGATACCACACGGGACACAAATGTAATACGACACAGAAATAAATATGACAATTTTTTAAAATCACTAGAGACAATTATGTTTGTCTCTAATTGGCATTTTCCTTCATGTTCACAAATGAATATGAATCAGAATCATTATAAACATGATAAAATGTTCAAATTTATCTAATTACTATGACGTTTCAATCAAAATTGTTATAAGAATGTAAAAAAATCAACGCAAAAAACATGGATAGTAATCTGATATAGACAGTTACACACAATGGGAAATATCATAGTCATCTCTACACACCCATTTCAACTCTCTACCATTAATTGGAATTTGATGGAAATCACAAATTTCAATACAGAGATATAGAGAGTGTGCTAAAAAGAATATATTATAAATTGTGTTGCTAGCAGTCCTCGTGTCCTATGTTTATAAAGTAAATAAAAAAACTACACTAGACATCAAAGGAAACTAAAACTTACTGGTCGTGGGATTACGAATCCTGCGAAGAGATTCCATACTTCATAGAATCCAGAAGAAAGTATAGCAGCTATGATTGGGTTTGGGGTCATGGCAGCAGACATCATGCCATAATAGGTAAAGTAGAGGAAGGTGAAGTACATGAAAAAAAGGTACCAGAAAAATTTAGTGACAGTCCATTCAAAACCAATCATTGCATACGATATAGCGCAATAGACCACAGTTTGTAAAAGAACATGAGGCAATTCGATTATGATCTGCATGAAAATATGAAGATCAGAAAAATTAGACCCTGAAATAAAATTATTTACATGCAAGGGAATTAACAACGTGAGGTCTATAAATAACAAATTGCATGCCTGAGCAAAAGCATATGCCAAAGCTGAATACATTCCAGCAGCTTTTTCCCTATAAAACACTGTTCTTTCAACAGCCACCAACGGTTGTGCGGAATTAGCATTCTTAATACCAAGAAGAAGAACAGAAGTGTACATGGATCCCATGACATTGAAAAGATCTTGTTGCTTTTTGCTGCAATGTATATGGAAATACACTTTTAGAAAGAGCTAGAAACATGAGTTTGAGGCAATAAAACTTCCTAGTTCTCAGATTGATGACTTGATCTCACATTTTGGAGCCAAGGTTCCAATATATGCTCCCAAACAACAAGGCCACAGCGATTGCGTAGAGAAATCTTTGGGCAGTGTATTGATTATTGCGCCAGTAAGACCAATGTTGTTTCCATAAACAAGCCATGCATTGGGTAATAAAGGACCTTGAGTACTTTGAAGGAAAATAAAGGTCCTTTGAGCCAGGGGCTGGAATACTTAATTCTTTAATAAGTTCCTTGTTTCTCCTGCAATATATGCCACATAACAATTTACCTGAACAAGCATTCCATACTTTGAACAACCTATAACAAAATTATAGCTTTCTATTTTTTAGAATCTAGCGTATGATTTTGCTGTTCTAGAGTTTGATTAGACTTCAATCAATTGAATATACCTGTATAAAGTTGAATTTTTGTACACCTCCGCAAAATCCATCCCCAATTCCATTTCTTTTGCAGAAGTTGCGACTTCCAACATCCACGTTGCGGGATTGTAGCCACCCTCAATAGTACGGACACCTTTAATACCCTTCAAGAGAAAAATATCCACAACAGTGACATTTTTACCAAGACAAAAATCTGAACCAAAACATGCACTTCAATATATCCTAATTTTCGTTTGTGTTTTACCTCAAAGTAACTGATTAAATGAGAAGAGTGATGTCCAAGTGGTCCCACATATATCTCTTGCCCTCCTCGCTTCATTAGAAAAAGCTGCATTTAGTTGACAATAAAAGTTAGAAACTTGTTAATAGAAGAACAGAATAAAGATATCACTATTTTTTACTCTGCTTATTTTACCTCATCAAAAGATTCAAATATATCAATGCTAGGCTGATGGATGGTGCAGACAACTGTTCTTCCAGTGTCCACTACGTTTCTAACTGCTCTTATAACAATAGCAGCAGCTCTTGCATCTAGACCAGAAGTTGGCTCATCCATGAAAATGATAGAAGGATTAGCCACTAGCTCAATAGCAATAGTCAACCTTTTGCGCTGCTCTGTCGATAGACCATTAACACCTGGCAATCCAACAATTGCGTGCTTTAGTGGGTTCAGCTCCACTAGTTCAATGACTTCCTCGATGAACATCTGCCACAAAACATTGGCCATTTGAAAACTTAGTAAACTGATAAAACATTCAAGTGTAGTTTTTATAACACTCCAACTGACACAATAGTGTGTGAAGTGTGCAAGAAATACCTGTGAGAGGAAGATTGTGCATGGAATCAGATAACTTATACTGGAATTTGACTTCTTCAAAGTGACAGATGCTTTTCAAAAGATAAATTATAAACTTATAGCTAAAGGTATTACTATTAATTGGTAAATTCAATGTTGAAATTGTGATAATAAATTACTTGTATACATTAGATGAACTACAAAATTGTTAAAATCTCTTCTGCTATTAACAAATATAATTTCATGCTTTATTTTTTAAAAGCACATTTCTCACTTTAGAGGAGTCAAATCAATGATCATGTATAAAAAAAAAATAGTATACCAATGTAAAAAGTAATTTAACCGTGATATTTTATGCTCAACGTGGGATTCAGATGCCAACCTTCCTGGTTTCAGAATTGATTTCTGCTGATAATCGAAGCCATGCTGAATAGAGCAAGGATTCATATACTGTAACATGAGGAGAGTGGATATCATTCTGTTCACAGTATCCAGAAATTCTTGCAAAGGTTTCTTGGTTTTTTGGATAGCCAGAAACTGTGATGTTCCCTCCAATATATCCCCCTGTCTTTCTTCCAGCTAGTACATCCATCAGAGTTGTTTTGCCAGCACCAGTGGAACCCATTAGAGCTGTGAGAACACCAGGCCTGAAAGCACCACTGACACCCTTCAAAAGGTCCAACCTATCCTCAAGAACTCCCTGATTCTTCATTTCCTGCAAGCATTCAACAATCTTAATAATGATCTGAAAGTTTAATACGTATGTTTCTTCTATTCATTAATTTATTTATTTACATTACCTGTGGCATGTCAACAGAATATGTTACATCGTCAAAGGTGATGGAATGTGTTTCAAAGGGAAGAACCATTCCTCTTCTTCTGTCAGCTCCTTTCCTTCTGGATGAAGAACTAGTAGAAATGATTTCACCATCTTGCACATTGCTTTGAGATTGCTCTGACTTAACAGCTTGATGCTGCACTATTGCTGAAAGCCAGTTTGTGATAATATTAGTACACATATTAAGCTCTTTCACTTTACTATAAAATATTTTTAAGGTGAAGAAGCTCACGGTTCAAGTAAGTGAGAGCAAGGATGTAAGCAATATTGAACACTATCGCATATCCAATCAGTGCCCCAACACCTATCCAATACCACTTTGACTGGGTGAAGAACCCACGAGATTTCAGAACTTGAACTCCTAGCGGTGTAGTCGAGTTGGGTAGAACCTTTCATAAGAAAATATATCCATACATTAGATTATTTATATGATAAGGAAAACACAAAAATGAACATAAAGATTAGTATGAAAAAACTTACATGTCTCCATCTATTCCCTAGGAACTCATTATTTATTATGGCATTCAATCCATACATCATAGGTGATGACCAAAAGCCCCATAACCACCATTTTTTCATGTCATCTATGGGCGTAAAGCAAAGACAAAAAAGTAGTGTTAGTGTAGTGAAAGGAAAACCTTTATTTTGTATTAATATTATGATACCTTTAGACAGGATGAAACCACTCATAGCAATAAGGATGGCCAATACAAATGACCCAATTGTGAAAGCAACTGTCAGTTCCCTACCAAGTGCTCCAATAAACCGGAATAAGGCAGAAGCCATCTGGTTAACAAATAACAGAAGAAGGAATTGCCTAAAGAATCTGCGTTAAGTAGAGATATAGATACATGTCATTCTTCACTCAGTAGTATTTTAACATGAGAGATTGGAGGAAATCTTAGTACAAAGCTTTTTTGAGCATAAGTTTAAAACACAGCTCCTTTACCTTCCAACATATGGATCAAAACCAATAACATAGTAGGTGAGAAATACCCAGATTCCCACTTGTGCAAAAGTCATGGGTATTTTTAGGATCCATGCAGGAAGAACATATACCCATGAAGGGAAAAATAGCAAGTCCCTTTGCTTGTAAAAAACAGGAAGCTTAGAAACTGTCATGGTAAGGTCAGCAAATCCGTCCAACAAAATCACAAGAAGGCCATAGAACAACGCGCCCGCATATATACCACCATCAGTCACTGAATCTCGGTGCATCTCAGTCCGGAAGAAAACAGTCATGGCAATAAAGGCTACTACAGCAAACTAAAAAGTGTTGTAAAAGGAATTAGTAATGGATATGTTTACATAAATAATGTCCGTGGTACATAACACATTAACATGAAAAGTTACAAAATTAAAACCTACTTGGCAAAGTTGGAAGATGTGGACAAATGAATTACGCTTCATGAGTAAATATTCTCTTGACAAGCAAGCTTTCAACAATTCCAATTTTCCTAATCCATACATTTTGGTTACCAAAGCTGCAGGGTGGCTTTTAGACTTGTCAAATTGAGTAGCAAGTTCATTAGCAAGGCTTCTCCCAACATGAAATGATTGAAATGCCTCTACAAACTCTTTGGTTGTGACAAATCTGTAAGGCTGATCCCTGTGTACCCAATATTGCTCTTGATCTTTCCTTGATGTCACCTTTATAAACATAATAAATTTGTACATGTAAGAATAAAATAAATAGCTATTAGCCTATAACATTTAACATGTACTTTTAGTTTTCCTACGTAGACAGATAGTAAGAAGTTAAATCCACACTTACTTCTTGCAAAAAGTCTGCAACACCTTTCCTCTCGGGACATTTAAAACCCACAGAAGCAAAAAAATCAAGAACATGTTCACGGGGACCCTGATATACAATTTGGCCATCAGAGAGTAGAATAATGTCATCAAAAAGATTGTAAGTCTCTGGTGCTGGTTGTAGGAGTGAGACAACAGCAGTTCCTTTGAGAGAGTGGATAAAGTGCTTGAGTGAATTCACAACTTGAAAAGTTGTTGAACTATCCAAACCAGTAGATATTTCATCCATGAATACAGCTTTAGCTGGTCCAACCAGCATCTCCCCTATATTTATAGGTATATATATATATTTAGTGAAGATTTTTGCACAAGGAATTGCTTTAGTTAATTAAACATACACTTCAAAATTTGAAACCATGTTTGTTTTACCTGTGGTAACACGTTTTCTTTGTCCACCAGAGATACCTCTTAACATTTGATTTCCCACAATAGTATCAGCACAGACCTCCAGTCCTAAAATCTGCAAATATAAAGCAAATCAAATGGGAATTTACCACTAAAAGACATTAAGGTGGTTGGAGAATGTTTGAGTGCATGAATTTTTACCCTTAGAATATAATCTGTAATAAAATTTGCTTTCTGGCCTTCAGTTGCTACAGCCTGAGCATTACAAGTCACAAGTTCAACCACTTGATTATCAATCATTCCATTTATTTTCCAGAAATAGAGATAAATAGATGGTACACTCAACTTTAATACAATAAAATTATAAAGTAAAGCAGATGTAACGGATTTGTTCATTCCACTGTCTTCCCAATAGAAATAGATTTCCCAAATTTCAACAATATGTTGTTAAAATTGAAAAGAAAACATTTTTCTTCCATTGGTTTGAAAGCTTATCATTCTATCTGTCAAACAGTATGAAAGGAAGTTCAACAGATACAGGCCAAATAGGTCAAACATATCCCTAATAGACAATTATCTTTGGAGTAAATTACACTAATCACCCGAGATTTTCTGAAATTACAAAAATCCTCCTGCTTTGTTTAACAATTACAGTAACATCTCTTATAGGGTAGCACCGTGTAATGTTTTTTCAAACAATTACGGGGTTAATATAATGCATAAGGGGGTGTTAGTATATATTTTTCAAAAATTAAGGAGGGTTAGTGTAAGAGTAGATAAAAACAAGTGGAGTTTGTGTAAATTCACAAATAGTGTAATTTACTAATTATCTTTGTCTTACCTTCATATAGACATCTATATCTGGATCAGGTGTAATATTTGCTTCTTTTTCTCTTCTAGACACCTCTGCTAGCAAATCTGCAGAATGTGAAATAGTTTTGGTTAAAACTTGATTTTCATATGAAATTTTTGTGTATGGTTTCCAAATTGCAATACTGTGGGCTAACCATAACGAGGTCCAACACCTTGGACTCGTGCTGAGAAGGCCAAGGTTTCTCTGACAGTCATTTCTCCAATATGAAGATCATTTTGACTGACATAAGCAGCAGTCCGTTGCGGTACAAACTCATTCATCCCATGACCATTATAAGTCACCTTTCCTGTGAACTGATCAAGAAGTCAATCCTTTTTAGCTTGAAATCCAAAATGAAAAATTTTGAGTACAAACATGTTAACATCATTTAACAACTAAATATATGTTTCAACCTTCAGTTTTGAATCGAGTCTTCCAGCTAGGGTCAACAGGAGCGTGGTCTTCCCAGAACTTGGAGGGCCCAAAAGCAAGGTCATTCTGGAGAAAAGCAAATAGTGGCATGTTTGTTTTGATTATTGTTTGCTGTCTTCCAAATGAAATATAACATAATCAATTAATACAACATTTTCAGCGTTAATTGTTACCTTTCAGGCCTTACTATTCCACTAACATTCTGGAGAATATTTATATGTTGTTTTCTACTTTGGAGTACACGAAGGAAGTTCAATAGCCCCTTTAAAAGCCAACAAAAGAAAAAGGCATATTAAAATTTCCTTCAAAGAGGTAAGTAATATTCATTTTGAAAGGATGGCATTTGGTACACTTACCTCCACTTTATTAATAATGTAGTTAGTAAAAGTGGGCAAAGCTCTACTACCTACATGAACTTCTGCTCCGACATTCATGTTCTCAAATCTGACCTCTATTGTAGGAAAGGCAATTCCAACTCTGACACCATCCAATCCCAAAAAGAAGACATCAATAGTGCATTCTAAAGGCATGAAACTTAGTGTTGTTTTAAGTATAATGGCGACAATAAGATTTGAATATAAGATCTCATGTAAACTATTCAAACTCACACTATTAGACCGACTCTAGTGGATTGCATGCAGCTTAGTTAAAATCAAGAAAAATGACAGAGTCACACACTCACCTATCAATGCGGTCCCTGAGCTTGAGCATGAACTTCTCATTGTCCTGTTCAGCAACTCTAACCAGTCTCTCAAGCAAACCTCTCCTTTCTTGTAACCCAAGTTGATGAACATCAATCTCATTGGCAACCCCTTCAGGTGAAGTCAGCAAGCCCGTCCTTAAGCGTGCAAACGTAGGAAGTTTCTGAATGGCAGCCCATTTAAGAGCCTCTTCATCATCTTCCTGGTGGAAAGAGTTTGCAAAGATTTCCAGACCACTGTTGCTCCAAACTGATGTACTCCCAATCCTGAAACTACTCACTGTACTGCCTATTTTGAAGCTACTTCCTGCCTTGACACTGTCCCCATCCTCCATTTCCAAGAAACACTCAACAGTTTCAGCCTTCAAGAATCAAAGAAAAATGCTATGCAAATTTCTCTGATAGTTTAGCTTATGGTAACTGAACAAGGTCCTTAGTCTGTGTTTAGTTGAATGAGACAAGAGATGATGATGTGATATTTATACATAAAGATAGGAAAAGTGTGTACGATCATATGGGCGGCTTAGCAAGTAAGGTTGTCACTGATGACGGGCACAGAGGATTTTCTAGTGCCAACTATATGCTTCCTGTAGCTCGGCACTTCATTTCCACTTTACTACTTCCTTGGGAATAAACAAAACAACGTATCATTTCGCCGCCCTTTAAACAAATGAGCAAGGCTGATATCATCCCTTACGAGTCTCTTTTGTCAATATTTTAAATAAAAGATACTGTTAGTTTTACAATAAATTGTATAACTAAGAGAGAAAGAAAGAAAATTGTCAAAATATGAGATGTAACAACTAACAAATAGCAAATGATATAATAAAGAAATATGTTATTGAATGAATTGTATTACCAATTTTTGTGTGAACAACATAGATTTTAGTTTATTTTGTTAATTTAAAAGTTCGTTTGACTAAATTAGACTCTATTAGTAAAGGAGATTATTTTTATTGTTATTTTTTAACCTAAAAAATTAGAAATTAATTTCTCCTAATAATAAATTTTATTTAAAGAACCGATATCTCTCAATTTTACTATTTAAAAGGGTATTTCGTGTAGCATGTGAGTTTAATTATAAGTTTTAAACTTACATTTTTTTTTAATTTTATTTTCATTATCTTATTATATGTGTCAATCAATGATTAGATGATAATTACATTTTAATTAAATTTTTATACATATTCATTAATAACTTTGCATATAATGTGATTCCGTCCATGTAATTGTTTAATTATAAGAGTATATACTATTTTGATTATTTCTATCAAGGCTTGTAAAAATTAAATTATTTGAATATACTTAAACAACTTTTAATTTTTTAGATTTTAAAAAATTACATATGTTTAGTTCTCATAGATATAATTAAATTTTACTCTTTCTAAAAAGAAATTTTATTAGTTTTTTCTCTTCATAAATTTTAAAATTTTTAAAAATGTGTTCTTTGTCAATGTTTTATGTGATAATATAACACGCATCTATTCATGTTATGTTCGCTACCAATCTGATATAACGTGTGACTTAAAATATTTAAATACTTGTCATGATATCAGTACATATATAGCTTGATATGTACAATACAAGCAAAGGAGTCTAAAGTACTCAAACAGTTTGAACACATACCTTAAATCAGTTAACGTTCTCGTTCAACTATCAGTCATCTTGATTTGCACCATATCTTTACCAGTTATGTTACAAGCATTATTATTCCTTATCAGAACTTTGCACTATCAATTTCTTTGAATGTGATAAAGAACATTAAATGGGACAAAAAACATTTTCATCATCCAATTTTTCTAAGACAACAATTGTTCCATTGAACTATGCTATACTCTCAAAAACAAAAAAAAACTATGCTATATTCACTTTGTCTTTCTTCAGCTGATGATAGCTTGTCTTAACAATCATGGTAATTGTTATTATTCCTATTGCAAGACTTAAAACCATCACCAAAGTTAATACCACCGTTAAATCAATAATCTGTCTTTTTAATTCCCATGATTGTAAAGTTGTTTAGGCTTCTTCCATAGACACTGACAGTAAAATCCTACTAAAAATTATTGTGTTTACAAAATTGTCACAAACTCCCGATAAAGAAATAAGAAGACATATTAGATCCATATCATAAACTCACATGAATCAATATTTTTTAAGCTAAGAACAGTTCTTGGTTAAAATTCTCAATATTTATGTAAATATAAGTCACAGATATTAATAATAATTTGAATAGTAAGGACCATTGATCTAATACTATTCAAGCCATGCATCATTGTTTAGTAAATTAAAATTAGAATAAGAGAACATCTATTAAGTACAAGAGTAATTATATTTAGTTGGTGATAAAAATTGATAGTTAGTTTTAACAGTTAAATTTGTTAAAAAAATATTGCATAAAAAAAAGATAATATTAATATTTTCTTTCATAAATATTTAATAAAAAATTATGCAATGCAAATTAGTATTTATATACCTATATATAATGGAGGTGTTTTTCTATCAATTTCTTCTTGTATTTGTTTGCAATGTTTTAATCTTTTTTTATATTTTTATTATAATTTTTTATTTAATTATTTATAAGTTCTACATCCTTTAGAATGATAGGTATTGTGATAAAATATTCAAATTTGGATAAATTTGAAGTACAAATCATTAATTCTATTGGTGACTTTGAAGAAAAAAAATATCAATAATATTTTTGTGTAATTTGAATAATCCTGAATATTTGTTAATTGGTATTTTATTTAATTTAAAATTTTCATAATAGAATGGTATTATTTTGTTGTAACTTTTAGCATCACATCATGAAAATAAAATTTGATGTATCACATTATTTTTAATCATTATATCAAGTTGTTAGTCATATTTTTATTTATTTTTTAATTATAAATATTGAAATAATATAAATTAAATAAATATTAAAATTTTATTAATTATTTTATGAATAAATTACACAAAGTTTGATAATCGAATCATGAAAAAATATTAAAATTGGTATCTTCTATTTAAATAGAAATTAAACAAAAATTTTGGAGAATATTAGTATCATAAATATTATTATATATTAATATAATAATAAACACTAAGATTGAAAATTATTAACTTTTTTATATGATTTTTCTAAAGGTAAATTGTAAAATATAA
>JAMLFT010007099.1:0-15236 GCA_026544285.1 Pachyrhizus erosus
TTTAAATAGATATAAATTTAAAAATAAAATTTACTTAAAATATATATATATATATATATAATTATCTTGTTAAACTGATATAATTTAATATTATTATTTAATAATATAAACTAAAACAAAAAATAAATTTTAAAAGATTAAAATAAAATAAAAAACTTAAAATATAAAATTAAAAAGACAATATTTTTCATATATCAAATTAATATTTAAATTTATTTTTAATTAAGATTAATGGAAATGTTGATGGTGAGATTGTACGCCAAGGTGAGTAGGTGGCTTAATTAATGTATAATTTTAATATATTAAAAGAGATAGTGAATAAAGTTATTTTACTAAGAATTGCTTCACATTAATTTCATGTAAATTCTCAAAATTTCTAAACATGTCATGGAACCTCTATTACATTTTCTTTTACTTTTCATCTTTATTATATTTTGAATTTAACATATTTTTAAATAATATTGTTGAAATACTAATTTTATTTTCTTTTTAAAATCAATATAACATAATATGCCAGATTATCAAGTCTAATTTAATTCAAAGGAGTTTGAAAATAATTAATTACAATCTAAATATAGACATCTACAAAAATTTAGATATTTAATTCAAATATTTTTTACGTTGTTTTGCTAATTAAAATAAGACTTTTAATGCCGAAACTTAGCCAAACACGAGTAGTGATGAGAATCAAAATGTTTTGGTAAAATATGGATGAGATGTTTTTTGGTCAAAAACGTATTTTATTTAAAAAAAAAAAATGGTATGGGAAATATATATCCATAGCTTTGTCCAAATGG
Source organism: Pachyrhizus erosus (assembly GCA_026544285.1). Lineage (NCBI taxonomy): Eukaryota > Viridiplantae > Streptophyta > Magnoliopsida > Fabales > Fabaceae > Pachyrhizus > Pachyrhizus erosus. The sequence continues at coordinate 798 of JAMLFT010007099.1, forward strand.
AACCTATACGCACAAGGCAAGGCCAGTGCAGGATAGCGCGTAAAAGCGTGACCTTTATGACCACTTACATTGCGCAAATTGACCGTAGTAGTAGAATATAGCAGCAATAAGCTGCCACAAAAGACCATAACAATTTATATATATATATCCATTCCTCGTCTGTTTTTAACACACAAATCACATCGAATCAAACATGTCACGCTTAACCATTCTCTTACTCATAGTCCTATCCTTCACTCCAGCACTATCAGAACTATGCAACCCACAAGACAAACAAGCCCTCCTACAAATTAAGAAAGAGCTTGGAAACCCAACTACTCTCTCCTCATGGATTCCCACCACTGACTGCTGCAACAAAACCTGGCAAGGTGTTTCATGCGACACCGACACTCAAACATACCGCGTCAACGACCTCGACCTCACCAACCTTAACCTCCCCAAACCCTACCCAATTCCCCCCTCCATAGGCAACCTTCCCTACTTGAATTTTCTTACCATTGGCAGCACCCCTTACCTAATCGGTGCAATTCCTCCGGAAATCGTTAAACTCACCAAACTTCGTTACCTCTATATCACCCACACCAATGTCACCGGCGTAATACCTGATTTCTTGTCGCAAATTAAAACCATCGTCACCCTCGACTTCTCCTACAACAGCCTCTCTGGCACCCTCCCCGCCTCGCTCTCTTCGCTCCCCAACCTCGTCGGAATCACCTTCGACGGAAACCGCATCTCCGGCGCCATCCCGGACTCTTACGGGTCATTCTCCAACTTGTTCACATCGATGTCGCTTTCCCGCAACCGTCTCACCGGAATGATCCCGTCGACGTTTGCGAATCTGAACCTGGCGTTCGTGGACCTTTCCCGGAACATGCTGGAGGGAGATGCGTCGGTGCTGTTTGGGTCGGAGAAAAACACGCAGAAGATAAATCTGGCGAAGAACATGCTTGCTTTTGATCTGGGGAAAGTAGGGTTGTCAAAGAACTTGAACGGCTTGGATCTTAGGAACAACCGTATCTATGGGACGCTACCTCAGGGACTCACTACGCTTAAGTTTCTGCACAGTTTGAATGTGAGCTTCAATAATCTGTGCGGTGAGATTCCACAGGGTGGGAACTTGCAAAGATTTGGCGTGTCTTCTTATGACAATAACAAGTGCTTGTGTGGCTCTCCTCTTCCCGCTTGCACTTAATAGCTAGTGCGTTAAACTTCCGGTAATACATGGATGGATAACGACTTTATTTCTCAATCTAATGCTGCTTTTAGCAACTTGTGTCCACTATCGTGCCTGTAATAAATTTAATATATTAATCTATTATCAAATACTATTATAAGATCTTATCCACAATACATTTTCTCAAAATAAAAAACAATCGACATTTGTTTTAGCTCAATCTATCAAACAAATTACGGCCTCACCGTAATAACTAAAGGGTAAGCCTAGGTTAATAAGTTGAAATGTTGACCGAAAATTCATACGACGAATATGAGATTACCACAATGCACCTAAGTTCAGATATTTGATCATTAATTAATTGGACACGTAATAGAGAAAGGTTCCTATCAATCTCAATCCCTTCATTGAAGTGCCTAGACAAAAAAGGAATAGCAATATGACTTGACGTTGTTGCATAAAGATAGCTTTTGTGTTGTTTTTTTTAACAGTAAGAATCAAATATATATATCAAAAGTTTACATAACTCACGTATCCTAGTTAATCAGAATTAGACCCCTTGATAGTTTTTGCGTTGCTTCGTTAATTAAAATAAGATAAGAGTTTTAATGCCGCCATCTAAGCATTAGTGCTGATGTGAGCACGAAATGTTTTTATCATATATGTAAGATATTTTTAGTCAAAAAACGCGTTTTATATTTTTTAAATTAGTTTAAAAAAATGATATTAGAACCTACCTTTATCCATAAGTTTTGTCCAATTAAAACCTATATCCATAAGATCTCACCCCAAGTGCAGAGCGCGTACAAAGTTGACCATTATGAGTATGGTTGCTTACATTGATGTAGCAGCAATTAGCTGTCCCAAAAGACCACTGGGGAAAGTAGGGTTGTAGACAACTTGGATAGCTTGGATCTTAGGAATAACCATATCTATGAGACACTACCTAAGGGACTTACGTCGCCTAAGTATCTGTATAGGTTGAAAGTGAGCTTCAATCATCTGTGTGGTGAGATTCCACAGGGTGAAAACTTCGGAAGATTTGGCGTGTCTTCCTATGCTAAACAATTTCCTGTGTGGCTCTCCTCTTCCTCCATGCATTTAATCACTTTACAGTTACATTTTGGATAATACACGGTTGGATTGTTTGTCTTCCAACTAACACGTGATTTCGTGACCAAATTTTCTACCATTTTCCATGTCCCACAATCTTGATTCATGTTTCCATGTGCTTCTGTCTCCACTATCCAGTATCAAATCCACACTCCCCCACTATTAGCCACTTTCTCCACTGAAAAAGTTGAAGAGTGTGGCGCCAAAGAAGGAAAAAGACATAAGAAAAAATGACGATGACAGTGATTCTATTTTGTTGCTTATAATTGGCAGGCATATGGGTGGAGAAGCAAAGCCAATTATTGTTATTTTGGTAGAGATGTTGTTTTCATTCTAATAGAGAAAATTATCGTGTTCCTTAATTAGATGGTGGTTAACTTGTTGTAATGTGTGGAAATGGCCGAGAATTTTACTACCTAAAATAATGTTATTGTGTGAGAATGACGAACGAAAAAAATTATGATTGATACTGTTTATGTTCCCCTTTCTTCTGTTTGAATTATCTGCATTCCATTTAAGTTTTTAGTATGTGGAGTGAAATCACGAATTAGACTCGTACTGGGTATATGCTATTATTTATATCATCTTGAATTGAAAATGAAACTGCGAGCGCACGCATCAAACCCTGGCTGTGAATAGGCTTGGTGATGTAGCATGTATGTGTGTGGCAATGATGGGCGGATGGGCCTTTGGAAAATGGGAATGACTACAGGTATAGAAACCCACTTAAGGTTCTCTTAGAGTTGGGCCACGATAGGTTCTAGTTATAAAGAATGCTGCTTAAGAAATAAGAATTCAGTGTTACGTACACATAATGTGATAATGAACAGAATGTAGTTCCCTACTACTAAAATGAAATCATTATTTTATATAAGGGTTGTGTGTCTAAAACAAGTATAACTAAAGGAAAGAATGTGGCAAACGAATGGCATCTTTAGAGCATGCCTTATCAAGATCATTGTAATTGACACGTATACATTATTTTTACTTGGATTATTTTTTTTACATCCAAATACAATATTTGAAACCTAAGTAGCGTATTTGTCTTCTCTAGCTTGGAAAATTTATAAATAGCAACTCCTTTATCGGTCAAATCCTCAGAGGCCTCCCAACGTTCTTGATCTGTTTTTCCAGATGGCAGATGAACTCAGTTCTTAGTACCTACTGAATGGCTTAGGATGAATATTCAAGATCACAAGACAAAGAGGTTGTTTGTTTCCTAATTTTGAAAATTATTTTTTGTTTAGAAAAAACTAAAAACACTTGTTTGGTAAATAGAAGTTTTTCAAATTTGTTTTAAATTTCTTTTTTAGTTTTTAAAACTAGAAAACCATAAAGATTTCCAAGTTAACTGTTTTGATATTTTATTTTCTATTTTCAATTTTCTATTACTCATATTTTTCTTTACACTTTTATCTTTTTCTCTTTCTTTATGTAAAAAAAAGTTTTATTTTTCTCACTTTTACTCCCAAAAATAAATTTTTAAAAGCTATTTTTAAATAATTTAAAAAACTAAATAAAAAATACACCTGATGTAATCACTTAATGATTCTAGTTCTCTTGGTAGATATTTTGGATTTTGCACAAGAGCATTCTTTGGTGAGTTGGTGGTTAATGCATGTTGAACACAATAGTAAGATTTTTCTGTTTAATGTATCTTAGTGTGTTCTTGAATTAAAAAATGCGATTTAAGCTATATAACCATACAAACTTAAAACAACAAAAAACAGCATTTGCACCCATTAATTTCATGCAAATAGTAGTTGATGGTTTCCTAAAATTATGCGCTAAATTTTAGCTCCATATCCTAAAAAATATATTAACAACTTACCACCTTATTTGAAACAGAAAACACGTTTTACTTATTTGATTAAATTCAAAACAAAAACAGAAATTCTAATTGCTAACATTTCCTCCCTTAAACTAGATGCAAAAGCATTTAGTTTAATCATGATGCTTCAATTAAGCCCAACATATTGCTAAGTTTTGAGAATTGCTTCAATCTGAAGGGTTTGGTCATGATATCAACAACTTGAATCTGTGAACTGTAATAATTTAACTTGATAATATCATCTATCACTAAGTCTCTTAAAAAATGAAATTTAATGTCAATGTGTTTGCTCCTCCCATGAAACATTAGATTCTTAGATAGTTGTATAGTGGAATCGTTGTCACATAGAATCAATGTGTTCTTTTGTTCTTTAAAACTCAGTTTCTCCAACACCCTTTGAATCCAGATACACTAACATGCATATGAGGTAGTAACTATATACTCAATTTCGGTAGTGGACAGTGACATTACTGGTTTTTTCTTTGAAGACCATGAATTTGCTCTAGAACCAAGAAAAACACAAAACCATAAGTGTTTTTTTTATCATCTATATATCTCCAACAAAGTCGTTGTTTGTGTATGCTGCAACATTTGTGTTTTCCCCTTTCTTATAGTAGATACCTAGTTCAGTTGTTCCTCTCAAATACCTCAATATTTGTTTAGCTATAAACTAGTGAGATTTAGTAGGACTAGACATAAATTTACTGATTAAGCTTGCCCTATACATTAAATCTGACTAAGTTACAGTCAAATACATAAGACGGCCAACTACTTGCTTGAACGTAGTTGCATCAATTTTGGTTCCTGCATCATTCTTTGACAATCTTGTGCTTGAAACAATTAGATTTTTAACTGCATTACAGTTTCCATACTAGACCGTGATAACACTTCATGAGCATATTTCCTCTAACATACAAAATTCCACTTGAACTTTGCATAATTTTAACTCCAAGAAAATATCTCATTTTTCCTAAATCAGTCATATCAAATTCTAACATCATAGACCTTCTAAACTCATCACACATACTTCAATCATTTTCAGTTATATCAAGTCATCTACATACAAAATCAATTAAAATTTTACCTCCCTCCTTTGATTTTGTAAACAATGTGTGTTTAGAAAGACATCTATCAAAGCCATTACGAACAAAATAGGCTTCTGTCTTGTTGTACCAGGCTCTCGGTGCTTATTATAGGTCATATAGTGCCTTCTTTAATCTGAATACTTTGTCTTTTTCAAAAAAATAGTGGGCTATTGAACATAAATATCCTCTTTAAGTTCATTGTGAAAAAAGATACTCTTCACATCTAACTGAAAAATATTTCAGTCATATTGTAATGTTATTGCAAGTATTATGCAAATAGTATCAAGCTTGGCAACCGAAGCAAATACTTGAGTGTAATCTAGTTCATATTGTTGAGCATAACCTTTTGCCACTAGCCTTGCTTTTGAACTTGTTTATTTCTCCATTTTCTTTAAATTTGGTTTTAAAGATCTATTTTACTCCAATTGGCTTCACTCCTCTTGGAAAATCAGTCAGCTCCCAAGTCTTGTTTTTCTTTATAGATTTTATCTCTTTCATTATTGCATCTCTCCACTTCTTGCTCTTAACAGTTTCCTCGAATGAAATTGGATCATCTCTAGTGACCATCTCTAGCGACCATCATTACATTTAGGTCAACATCATTTGATAAACTTTCTCCGCTTTTGTAATCAATCATCCAAATCAGCTCTCTTCGATTCCTACTAACCCTCCCTTCAACTGGAGTCTTATAATTGATAGGAGGAGCACCAGTGCCTATGGAATTGTCCACAACATTCCCTTCTTTTGTTCCTCGATTTCTCGATCATCATTACTATCTACAACATTATCCTCATATTGTTCTTCGATGTCACTCACATATTCTTCATCTTCTCCCCAATCAAGAATATCCTATTAGTATTCTTCATTCTACTCCCAATTCCATTCTTTATGTTATTCAAATATCACATCCTTGCTTATTAGTACTTTCTTGTTGACTAGATCAAACAAACAATATGCTTTGGATTAATCCAATTTGACTTGTTGTTTATCTGGTATGCAAACATGTGTTATGCATCCAAACACTCAAAAATAATCTAACTATTGGTTTCACTCCACTCCATGCTTCTTTAGGAGTTTTGTTCTACACAACTGTTGTAGGACATCTACGAGAATATGAACACACCATCTTGCAGCTTCGGACTAGAATATCTTAGCGACTTGTCTTTCAATCAACATAGAATGTACCATATTCATGATTGTTCTATTTTTTCTCTCAACAACTCTATTTTGTTGAGGTGTGTAGGCTACTGTCAACTGTCTACTTATACCTTGACCTTGACAAAATTCTCCAAATTTATTTGAAGTAAATTTACCGCCTATATTTGTTCTTGAACAAACAATGTTTACCTCAACTTTCTTTTCAACCAATACTTTGAAACTTTGAAACAAAGAGAAAGTTTCTGATTTTTCATGCAAGAAGTAAACCCAAGTCTTGCAAGAAAAATCATCAATAAAACTCAGAATATACCTATTGTTGCTGCTTGAAATTGGTTTGATAGGTCCACATATATCTACATGAACAAGTTGAAGTTCGTTGGATGCTCTCCATAGACTTTTTCTCAACATAGAATCTCGATGTTGCTTCCCAGCCAAACAACACGTACAAAGGTCTCCTAGAGTAGTGACAGAGGACAACCTATTTGCCAATTGCTTAGAGGAAAACATCCTCAAATCATTGTAGCTTAAATGACCAAGTCGATTATGTCAAAGCTGAGAATCATACTCTAGCTTCGTTTGAAAACATGTAGAATTTATTGATATCATGGTAGTTGTTAACACAAACATCCGATTTCCTTTCATGTTTGTCTCCATAATTTGTCCTCTTTTAGGATGATAGACTTTACACTTCCCATTCTTAATCAAGAAGGTCAATCTTTTCTCTTGAAGTTGCCATATGCTTAAGAGATTATTCTTGAGTTTATGAACATAATACACATGGGAAATTACATGTGTAAGTCCATTAACATTTAATCGAACATTTCCTTTTTCCCATCACAGCTATTCAAGAGTCATTGTCGAGCTTTATTGTATGTTAAAAGTCCTCATCCAACTCTAAGAACCACTCCTTGTTATCACTCATATGGTTATTGCACCCAGAGTCAAGAAACCATTTATTTTCCTTTTGTTGCTTAATATCAACGTGAGCTATTAGCTAAAGTTCATCCTTTTATTTCTCTTGTTCCACTATATCTTCCACCTCAACATAATTTATTTTCTTCTCACATGTAGGAATTGAAAATGTTCAAGTTTGTGACATTTGAACCATTCAATCTTAACTTTGTTGAATTACTGTCTCCCTCTTCCTCTGCCTTAGAGAGAATTTATACCTCTTCCTCTTCCTCTATCTCATCCTTCCTTGTCTTCATTTATAATATGCAACACTTGTTCTTCATCTCCTTGAAAAGTCATTCTTTGCTCATGAACCAAAAGACTGCTCTGCAATTCGTCAATGGTCATGGTATCTCACTTGTTGGATTCTTCAATTGAGCACACAACACAGTTAAATTTAGGAATCATTAATCGTAAGATTTTTGCAATAATGACATTCTCATGCATGCTCTTTCCACATGCCTTCATGCTTTTAGCAATTTTCAAAGTGCGAGCAAAGTATGAATTAACTTTCTCTTCGTCCTTCATCTACAACATTTCAAAATCTATGCGCAAGGCTTGTAATTGTGTTATCTTTACTCAAGTAGAACCTTAAAATTTTTGCTTCGTAGAGTCTCAAATGTGCTTGGACTCGTATCATCATTGAGGATTTTATCTAAAATTTCTCGGTCAATGGCTTGATAGAGATAATTCTTTATTTTCAGGTCCTTTAGTTATTGTTCTTCCATTAATTTGAGTTCGACTTATGATGTAGTGACTTTATTCGCTATGACTGAAATCCTATGTTCTACCAAATGTCAATACTCCTTAGAGCGTAAACAATTCTTCATTATTTTTGCTCAATGATCATAATGTTCATCGAACTTGGGAATTGTAGGTTGCACATATTTGCTGGTACTAGAATTTGTCATTGTTTCTCTTCCGTTAATGACACACACTCACAATTGTTTCTCTTACACTCACGTAGTTGTTATCACATACTCACAACTATTTCTCACACTCAGTTTTTAGATCAGACCTCTTGTGAAATAGCTCTAACACCAATTGTTAAACACACTAGTATGATTTTTTTGTTTTATATACCTCAATGTGTTCTTGAATTCAAAAATACAATTTAGGCTATATAGCTATACAAACTCAAAATAACAAAAAGCAACATTTGCACCCATTAATTTTATGCACGTGGATGATTTTTTAAAATTATGTGCTAAATTTTAGTGTAGTATTTTAAAAAATAAATCAATAACTTACCACCTTATTTAAAATAGAAAACATATTTTACTTATTTAATTAAATTCAAAACATAAACAAAAATTCTAATTGCTAAGAATGCATATATCTTCACTTCACAACAAAGAATCCCTCAGACAATCCTTTATGATTCTGATTCAACATACAAGCAGCTTAGGAAAAAGCAGTAAATCTGAAAAGGATTTGTGTTCGGATCCATTCCATTTTAAAGGGAAGTGGAGATCACCAGTACAGTCAATCTCAAGAAGACATATGCATTAAAAATATTTAAGGGCTTAGATTATCTCATTCAATTCATATTAAATTTTAAAAGAGTATGTAATGCATCATTAAAATCTTGCCAGACTTCATGAATAGTTAGCCTCAACTTTCTTTTTCCCTTGAATCTTACTTCAGCAACGTTGTGTGAGACTGAAAACAGAAGGAAAAGCATTGGACCTGCTCCTCCTGAAGAAACAGTGGTGGCGCAGATTTCATGCTTGAATACTACGTCCCGAGAAAAAAAAAAGGTCAATCAAAATAAAATAAGTGAATAAAAATAAAATAAAAATAAAAAGTATTTAATTAAAAAATAAAAAAATACCTGAGTTTCACAAATTTTAAAATTATCTCCACTTTAATTTTTTTTCTACTAAAGAATTAAATAATTTTCATTTCTCTTCTCAAATTCTTCTTTACCAAAACTAGCAACTAGGAGTTTCGTCCCACTGCGAAAGCTTTCATTACCAAGCAACAAACGACCTGAAACTGAGACAAAATAAAATTGAGACTTACAAATATAAGGAGTAGCGAAAAGAATAAAACAGGTGTAAAAATGTTGCTGTCTAAATATAGGTACTTTTAATATTTTTTACCTTATAGCAATAATAAACACGCGATCTAAGAATATAATGATTAGTTTATATGTGAAGAGAAAATGAGAACAAATGAAAAAAAAAATTCTTATTTGAATAAAGAAAAATAAATAAATATTTTTATTTTATATAATTGAAAAAGTAAAACCATATGAATATAATAAATAGCTTGTGTAACATTTTCTTTCTTCAACTATACATAAAAGATAATTTTATTATACTTTCTTCAACTGATCAAGAGAGATAGTGGTAATTAAAAAAAATATATCATGACCATTTGAAGGTCATGAGAATCTGAGTTAAATCATTTCTAAAATTATTATTTTTTACGAGAAGTGCTAGAATTATTATTGATTTCAACAGTTAAAACTAAATTAATTGTAATGTATGTTTAAAATTTCATAGATTTGGTAATGTATGACCACTTTTTGTTTTTCCTCCTTTAAAAGAAAAGACGACAAGCATATTTAGAAATAAACTCTTAAAAAAAATTAAGAAGTTAAATTTTAATTAAAAAAAAGGAAAAAGTAACTTTTAAAAGTAATTGTACTAGCTTTTAAAAACAAGTTGCATGTCTTATTCTTTTTGTTTCCCTCATCTTAAATTAATAGATGTAAGACATTGAAACAAAAATTTTATTTAAAATGGGTTTTTAAGTTAAAATTATCAAACTGCTTTATTTTTAAAACTTTAACTTAAGTAATGATTTGTGAATACATTTTCTCTCTAAACATTATATTGATCCTTATTATCTCTCTTCTGCCATATCAAATTACATATCACTTTTCTCTTTTGGTGTCATTTATGATATATTTAAATGGGACTTAAAAATAAAATAAAATGAATACTTTTTCTTCTATTTGATAAGAGAGAAAAAAATAACAAGAAAAAAAATGACTTTTTCATTGTTTATTCAATTCAAATTTTTTTTTTCTTTTCTCTTTTTTCTTGTTTTTTATCCATCCAACCAAATGAATCTATTAGAATGGAGGCATTCACTAATCAATTATTTATAGTATTTTATTGTAATAAATAATGAGGGATTTATTATTTTTTATTTTTAAATTTTTAAAATTTTTATTTTTGATCTATGACCTTTTTTTATTGATTTTAATCTTGAACAAATTTTTCTTACTTTTAGTCTTTTTAAGAAATTATAAGAAAAATGAAAAAAAAAATTAAAATGCTACAATTAAAGATATAAAAAAATGTTTAAGAATGTTGATTAATAAAAAAATTAAAAAATAAAAATAAAAATAAAATTATTATCTTAATTTTTAAGATAATAAATTATTTAAAATAAATTAAAATATAAATTATAATAATTTGTGTGCGTTTACTTAAACAGTTAACTTTTAACGAACTTTAAACTTTTAGTTAACCTTTCAATTTTAAACAAACTTTTTTTCAGTTTTATGAAGCTCGATCGTATCAACTTCATGATCAATCCGATCCAAATTGAATATGTTCAAATTATTTCAAGTTGGATAAACCTTTTCTTAATTAACTGAAAAGTTGTGCCAGCTTTTAATCTTGTAATAAATTGCGAAAGTGATTTTTAATAATACTAGAACTAAATGGTTGTTTGTTAAAAAATAAAATGAACTAAATGGTTTTTATTTCGGATAAATTTCAAAATTAAGATGGTTTTAAAAATGGGTTTGAATTTCCTTTCCTTGAAAATAAGATATTTTTTGATTTGATATGTACGACCATTTTTTCTTAATTTATTTATTTTGAATAAAATTATTGAAAAAGTGTGTTAACAGGACAGAGTCATTATGCACGCACGCGCTGATGGTGGTGGCGTGAATAGCACTGAAGAGATATAGAAGAAGATTAGAAGGTGACAAACGCGGCACGTGGATGTGGACGTGAATGTGTTATGTTATGTCTGTCGTCTCTTCTCTATCAAGATCAACACCATGTGGATCAAAGAGTAAATAAAGCATATTATTTATTATCAATTTAAAACTACTAATAAAAATATTATTTATTATATTTTTTATAAAATAAAAAATACATATATTAATAAAAAAAAAATAATATATAACTCTTTTATTTAAAGTAAAATAAAAGCACTGATGACCGAAAGAGAAGAGTGATTAGGAATATTAGTTACAGCAGAGAAACAGGATGAATGAGTAAGGAAGGAAGTGGAAAGGCTCAATTGACAGACACACATGTCATGCTGAATGCTGAATGCTCTATGCTCATGACTCATGACTCATGACTCATGACTCATGAGGTTACCAATGACATTGTCCATGTGATTTCCTGCCAACCAGGCACCATTACCCACCTCCCTTTAAACCTTTGTCCCCTCTCTTCTTCACAAACACAGCCCCACATACCTAATCAACCTTAATTTAAAGACAAAAATATATAAATACTCCATTGTTTGCATTATTTTCAATTCGACTTCATTTTTAATCTTCTCACCTCCTGCCATTTAGTTATTTTACAAAAAATTTCTTCCATATTTCTTCATTTCCCAACATTTTTATTAGATGTTTAGTTTAATTTGATAGAGGTATTAGTAAATAAACGATTGCTTTTAGTAAATTGATCCTTTTAAATATTACCCTAGTGTGAAGAGATGATATAAGTAGAACTGTATATGTTTTAACCTAAATCTTATATGAAAACCACTTCAAGTTTTATTAATTAAACTGACTTCATTAGTTCGCCACCTTTACCCCGTGTTTATATAGATTTTTTTATTTTTTTTTATCAAAGTATTTGCTTATTCGAAAACGAAAAAGAACAAAACTGATAAAAAAAAAATAGTGCTGCTACTCTCCTTTATCAAGCACGTACTTTTCTCACTGTTAGCTAGAATTAGAATAAGAATAGTTATAACTTTCTCTGCTATATCATCTTACCAATCTTATTACATTTTCTACTCTTTTTGCTTTACTTTCTTTATATGTTAAGTATTAAATATGATCTATATTTAAAAACATTAAATATACTTAATTTTTATTTAATATTCTCTTTATAAATAAATAGAAGGGTTAATAAGAGAATACTAACATTACTCTTTAAATCAATCAAATTTCTTGTTTACCTCTCCAAAAAAATAATTTAATTTATGAATAATATTATATTCTCATACAATTTTTCTTATTATTATGTAAGAAAATCTTAAATAAAAAATTAAATATACTTAATACTAATTTTGAAATATAAAATATTTTTAGTGGTTATCATATTAACTGGTAAAGAAATATCGTAAGAAAATATAAAAATATTCTTAATTTGTATACATAATACATCCACGGCGTATAACTTTTTAACTCAAAGAAAAATGTCTAGTTTTTTCAACATTAACCTCTTAGAGTTTGTTTGAATCGGTATTAGTTTAACTAAACGCCAAATCTTTATGAATTTAGAATATTTAGTTGGTTTGTGGTTGAATATTAGTTGGTCTCAATTAAATTTATATATATATATATATATAGTGAATAATTTTTTGACTTGTAATATTGTTAAAAAATTTGAAAGAATAATTATTTTTTTGAGATAGATAAATTATTTCTTTGGAGCTTTTGTAATTTCTTTTGTTGATTCTAATTAAGAACATTGATTTTTATCAATATAAAGTTCATTCTTTATGATAAATCTTTCTTTGCTCATCAATTCCTTACAAAATTATGATACTAATTTTATTTATAGAATATATTTTCATTTTCTATCTTTATTTTTCCTTTAAAGTAGATTTTGCAAAGTTTTAAAAACAATTGAATTTTCAAAATTCAAGAATTGGAGTGCATCAATCTTATCGGACTCCTTAACGATGTGTCAAATTAATGAGTTGCAAATATTATTATTATATCGTCAATTAGTACTGTTATTTGACAATAGAAATAAAAAAAAAATAAGGATTAAAAAAAAACTTTAAATGACTAAAATAAACTATCACCTTAATTTATAGGACTAAAAGGTTATTTGATTTTTTTTCCTGTATTTATGTATTAACTTATGGACAAGTATCAAGTTGAACCACCATTATAAGTAGTCCACCAACACTATAATTATTAATCCTTAGATTGATATAAGATACGCATTTTTATCATAAATCCTCTCAATTAAAACATCATTTTTTTTTTGTCCAATCCTCAAATCCCTTTTGATAACCCTATGATAATCATTCGTAGTTATCAAAGACAATTTTTTATGAAAAATTTCAATAATGATGTTTCATTTTATTTATTTTTTATTTTTTTCTCTCCTTAGCTCCAAAACCCAATAACATATAACAAAATCAACAAAAAACAAAAAAATTTAGATCCAAATTTTCAAATTAGGCCCAAACAAGTTTTTTCACTTCTTTCAAGTAAAAAAAATTGAAGCTTATTTGATATAATCATCGCGAAACAAACTTGTTTAGATTCAAAATTAAGTTATTGAGGGTTAGACATATATTTTTGCATGTGAGAATTTGTGCTTTATGAAAAGTAAGATGAAAGGATATGACTCACTCCAACAATAAGATTGTTTAAATGAGTTAGGATTGAGTGTACTTTGTTGTAATGATAATTCATAATGGATACAGTAATTGCAGTTGAAAGATTTAACTACTTGGGAAATGAAGGAAAATAGGAAATTGAAATAGAAATAGGGATGTTATAATAGAAAGAATCTATGATAAACACATACACTTTAAATTAAGAGTTGATAATTGTAGCGTGTGTCAAAATGTTTATAATTATAATTCACTTTAATTTTTTTTATCTCAACTTCCATTTAGCACAAATAATTATATTTCATCTTAACTTTCATTTAATACTTCTTCTGTCTTAAAATGACTTTAGTTTAATTTTTTTTAAAATATCTCAAAATAACACTTTTCAATAATATTTAAATATTTATTCTAGTTTTGGACTCTAATAAATATTATTATCTTAAAATACTTAATACTAATATATTTATTAAAATAAAAAAATATTTGTTTAATAAAAATATTTTATAATAAATATTAATTTTTAAAATTTAATTTTCTCAATCTGTATAAAAAAA
>JAMLFT010007100.1:0-15235 GCA_026544285.1 Pachyrhizus erosus
TAATAATAATGTAAATTTTATTAAGATAATTAATATTAAAAAATATTATAATAAAATTATTATTTTTTTCTTATGCTGTAGATTATCAATCAAACAAAAAGTTATTCATAAACTCAATCATTTGTCCAGTTCTATTTTGTCTGTAGTGTACTTGGATAAGTATTTTTAATTCATTACCAAATGAATCGTACGTTTTTATTTTTAATTCATTATTATTTTTGTTCATCCTTGTGAGAAAATTTTCTTCGCTGTGATGTAATGCACCCTCATCCCCTTCAGCCTTTGGTGGGAGGAAGAGAAGAACCTTTACTGAGCAGAGACAAAGCCCAAAAGAAAACATATCCAACAGGCCAAAGCCCAAAAAAGGATTCTATTATGCATTCAACAAGGCAATAGGTTATAAAGTGCTGGGCATAACAAATCATAAGAAGGCTTATTTTCAAATTGAAGAGTCTTTGGATTTCTAATCCTTACCCAATCCATTATCCAGTGAACTGATAATCTTTCTCATTAAGATATGTTATAAAGTACCAAAAAACAAATAAAAATATATTATAAGGACATGATATGGTCCTTTATTATTTGTTGACTGCTGTGGGGAACTCCTAACTAATCTTAAATTGAAATTGATATGGTTGACGGAGATAGGTAGTTGCAAGTTGCAACACTTCTCTTCACTCATCTTGATAACCTAACGCAAAAATTTATTCATTGTCCCACCACTCTGGTTTCCAGCCCAAAATGATAAATACAAGTAACTAGTCAAACATCGACATTTGTGAAACAGCTTTCATTTAAATATCCATATTTTCAAGGAAAAAGTTTTAGTCGATAATGAGCTTTTGAAAATGATTAAGTTCATATATGAAAAACTTATTTAAATCAACGAGCATAACAGAAGAATTTTTGTTTATTGTTAGTGTCTCCGAAGAAATTATGATTATATACCCCTATAAATGAAAAAAAAAAAAAAGTAATAAGGGATATATAGATTAGTTGTGTATCAACATATACATTTAGTAAGACCATTATTAAGCTGACGATAAATATAATATGTATGCTATGGAGGTGAATGAAACATATGTCTGCCTACCCGCGCACCAAACCAGAAGAAAGGCAAAACAAAACAAAGATTGCGTATAGAAAACGTTAGATTAAAATGTAAACATAAAAAATATAAACATTATTCGAGGTTTGAGAGACTAGTTACTATTGTAGAGGATTGTGATGAAAAATAATAATAAATAAATAAAATCAAGAATGGGATTCCAGCACAAACACAACTAAAGTTCCAACTATTAAGTGTGAAAATAACTTCCTAGTAGGGTAGCTGCTTACTATTGTATTGGATTACGATTATGACTATGATTATGATGAAGGTTACTTAGGAACACAAAATATGAAACCCCATTATGACAAAAAAACGTGGAGCCGTTTAAGCAGATGGCCACAGCAAACCCAGCAAAGTTCGTTTAGATGTGTTTTATAGTGACAACGAAATGCTCTCTTCCTATGCTTTGTGGTTCGAATTAGGATTTATGGATTGAATCTGAGTCATTCCAGATAAGTCGTAACTAAACATAACACCTCATCCTCCGACAATTTCACAAAGGAAAGCCACCTTTGTCTGCTTCTAGTTTTTGCACAGCTACTCTATTTCAAATATCATAAATCAATAAACTAATTTAATTAGATTATGAAATACATTACTAAGGGGTGGCTAATTCAAGTGATATATATATATATATATCTGATTTCTCTTAAATAGGATAAATTGCCATGACTTCAGCACTATTATTGTGCATTATAAACAGTCTAAAATGGCCGGCATGGTTACAGTATTACTTAATTGAAACTTGTTACATTTATGTTGTCACTAATTTGTCTTGATATACATCAATACTCTATTCTCAGTTACAATTTTGAATTTGTAAGAGTTAAATTAGTCCTAGTCCTAATATATTAATTGCTTTGAATCTATTAACCAAACTAGAAGGCTAACTTGTTATCTCAGAAATTGGTTGAAAGTAGTGTCTTGTCTCATACAAAGTTGTTACAGGCATCATCACAAGGATTCAACACTTTAGCCACAATTACCAACAAGGCTAAGTTGAGTGAGTTCCTCACGCAACAACACCTAGAAGCCCAAGAGACATAGTAAACTGTCTGTACTTGATTGGTGGAATTTTCATCAATAGTGTGCTTCAGAGGCAGAGAATTGCAATCCCGAAGAATTTTCTTGGCATTTCCAAGAGGTTGGTTATTGATGAAATTGCAAGGCAAAGACATGGTCCCAATTGGGCCAAATCCTTTGCATTTGTCAGCTTTGGACCACTCAACTTCTCACGCAAGGAAAATTATTAATATTCTGGTAAGATATGGAATGGTAGTAGGCTTGTAACATCATACATGTGTAAAAATATGCTACAAAAAATTGAGGGAAAACTTTTGGTGAAGATTGGTTGGGGATTTCAAATTTTGTTGTGTGTGAATGAATTCGGGGGTGCTGAATGCTGATGGTTGAACAATGAAAACAAATACCATTCGTTGAATATGAGTTACCAAAAATAAAACAAAGGACGGTTCTTAACTAATCCGCTAGTATTGATCACTGATTATTAAGACTTCAAGGAGGCATAGCTAGTAGAAAAGAGACAAGTTTAATATTGGTTCAAAGTTCAATTCTTTAACTAATACCTAATAAAGTATTGTTAGTAAGTCAATGACTATGTCACTAACCAATGTGCATGCAGTTTGCCTAATGCATGCTGTCACCATCGAATTTGTTTAGGCACCTAATTCAGCATAGCAAATTATTTCAGTTTGAAAGCATAATTTCCCACTCCATTATCTCCAATAATATTATTCCGGTGATTTTATTTGCTTTTATTATACTTTCACAAGCAAACACAAATTAATGTTGTGAGAGTGCTATTGGATGAAAAGTTGTGAAGTTGGTGGTAGGTGCCCCATTTACCTGAGAAAAAGCACATTTGTTGAATTTGAAGCCTCGTATGTATTCCTTTACCCTGCAGGACAACATCATAATATATAGGAAGTTCCTTAATTTGTTTCAGTTTCATGTCTGGCTCAATTTGTCTCTCTTTTCAACTTTACCAATCACAAGTTTAATGGGAAAAAAAGTATCTTAGTCACGAAAAAGAACAGATATATCAAACAGGAAATCTTTAAGATGCATCGAATTATGATAAGTTTTAATTTTAAACTTTGTGTAACTTCATATTTTGATAGTGAAAGATATATTTTAATGTATATAATGAAGACTTGATTATGTAAGTATTCCATGGATAATAACACGTTACTACAGCGTAAAATATCGTTTTCAATGGACAGGTTATGATGTACGTTGAATTATTGGAATTCATATAAAGAATAATGCACATGGTTGTTGGGTTTACAGAACATTAGATATCCTTTTCACATCATGATTAGGATAAATAAACAAACAAACAAACAAAACATATTCCCTTTATATTTCGTGAATTATATTAAAATTTCCTAATCTTTCAGCAAAAGTGATACGTTTCATTTAATTTTATTTTGTGATATGTAAGTACGACCTATAAATGCCATCTCAATTGTTTTCATTTCGTTGACATGTATGACGCTTGTGGTCCTCATTGTATTAATATAATCTAACATATTTATCCACTCACAAAGGTGGGAAAGCGTTCTCTATCTTCTAGGACTAAACATAACTTTAGGAAAGAAATTTTTGAGCACCCATAGTCATGAATTAGAATCGATCTTATGAGGAGTTTCAAATGGGTGAGCCTAGGAATACTTGGTTGTCTAAATAAATAAAGAAAAAAGGATATATCTATCAATGTTTTTGGCTTTATACATTGAGGAATCAAGTTTCGTTTGAAAGTTTGAAGATTCAATGTTAGCAAACCAATGTTCACGAATCACATCCTCACGTTTCATTTTTAAAACCAATGGATAAGACTTGTAATCCTTCAGGATATTATATATGTGGGGCTGAAACCTTGAAGGCGATGATCAATATTGATTAGCCTTATTTTACAGAAAAAGATGCAAACGAGTATGCCTTTTAAGAAAAATAAGATTTTATTTTTTGAGGGTAAGAAAATAAGATTTTAGTTTTGATCAATTCCGATGTACATTTATTTATGCTATTGAATTATTAATTAATTATAAACTTAAATATATTTTTGTACTTTAATTAAATCTTATTTTCGACCTTTGATAAAAAAATTTAATATTTTTATCTTTAATAAATTTTAAATATTATTTTTAATATCACAGTTAATAAATTATTGTTAAGTGTTAAATTATTCTTTAATTGATTTATTTTTTATTCACATACATAAATAAAAATATTAAGATATTGAAATTTAACAATATCAAATATATTAATTAATGAACAAATCAACATTTAATAATAGTTTTTCAATGATAAGAATTAAAAATAAAATTTTAAATTTATTAAAAATTAAAATTTTCAATTTTTTTATAAGAAACTAAAAATAAATTTTAATAATTTATTAAAAAAATTAATGAATTTACTTGAACTCTTTATATTAATTACTAATAAATTAATATTTTGGTAAATGGTATACTTTATATTGTCATGAAAATATAAATATATAATCATTAAACTCAGAAAAAAAATCATTTTTAGCAGTGAGTATAAATAATAAGTAATTGTTGGACAATCGCAGTATAAATATGTATTGTTGATCAAATTACAATTATATTTTGTACAATGAATTAATAATTAAAATTATTCAATGAATATTAATACAACGATATTTTTTTAATACATGAATATATCTTTTTTGTATTATTAAAATATTTCATTTTACTTTTATCAGATTATTCTATTATTCTATTAATATTATTGCAAGACTAATTAATCAAAATCAATAGGCTTCCCTACCAATTAGTTTGTTATGATTCATATTTCAATTTTATCCATAAGTGAGTAGCTCATTTATTTTCACAAGCAATTTTATTAGTATAAATATTATTTGAATTATTTAATTTAATTTTAAATCTTAATCAAATTGTTTTAGCGGGAGTTTTTGGCTAAAAATGTGAAAATCAAATAAACCAATTCATTCTTCATTAATATTATTTCCTTTCTTATTTATAAGATTAAATTTTTAAAAATTATTTATAAAATTCATATTATCTCATATATTAATTAGTTTTAGACTAAAATTTCTTTAATTAAATAAAAAAAATTATAGTGATATATATTTTAAAAAATATTATTAATAATCCAACGATCACGAATATATATTTCAAAGACAGAAGGGATCCAACGATCAAAATAGGCACACTTGAGTATAGGTTCTTGGGACAAAACAGATGTGCAGGTAGGATGGGCAAAATTAGAAACAGACAATATAATATGCTACACATTCGATCACCAATAATAATATAACATCCCGTGAATAAAAAGACACAGAGGAGACTATGTTTGGTGTGTTTTCAGATCGAGGACCAAATAATTTTTAATAACTTTTACCTTAGATTGCTTTTTCATTTCTATTAAATACCACATTTTTTAATTTTTAATATTAACTTATCATATCATTAACAAAATACAATCATATATTTTTAATATATATTTTTAAATTTATTATTAATTAATATAATATTATTAATTATTTTAAATATATAATTACTAAAAATATAATTAATAAAAAATTACTTTTGATAAAAATTTTAAACTTCTTGATAATATAATAAAATATTAGACTGTTAAAGTTATTATTATATTATTATTTAATATTGTTATTTGATAATGAAAATTAAAATAAAAAATTTAGAAAAATCAAAATCCAAAAAACCTATCTCCTGACACCAAAATAATATTTAAACCTCCCAACAAATTATGAAACCAATGCTTTAGTAAAAACTAAATTTGGTATTGTCACAATTCTGAACAGATTGCTACGCGATCGAGTATTCCTGCAATCAAAATTGATGCCAAAGGTCTAATATAAAAACAGGAAAGGCGAATAGTTTTACTTAATAAAAAT
The DNA here is from genome assembly GCA_026544285.1 of Pachyrhizus erosus. Lineage (NCBI taxonomy): Eukaryota > Viridiplantae > Streptophyta > Magnoliopsida > Fabales > Fabaceae > Pachyrhizus > Pachyrhizus erosus. The sequence continues at coordinate 6,036 of JAMLFT010007100.1, forward strand.
ACTAAATAAAAAGTCTTATTCCCAATAGTTATATCTCCCTCCGGGTTGGGGGTGTTAAAAGTCTTACTACATTCTCCAAAAATATATTTTAATTTTTAATGCTTAATAAAAATACAAAATAAAAATATAAGTGTAAAAACTATAGTAAGATTATTCCTATTAGTCATTAATTATTCTCTCTAGAATAAATGAAACCAATCGCACCGACCCACACACTTTCTAATCCTAATATACTATGGTACAGTCGCATTCACAAAAGGATTAGAAAAGATGACACGTGCTCATTGACGATAATAACTATAATAAGCAAGTCAAAACAATGAGCACAAGTTGTTTTTTTACATGCAAGAAAACGTTAAAAAAACCAAAGGAGCACATAGGAACTCGTTGAAAAGACCAATGGCAAAACCACGGCAAGGGAAAGTTCACTCTCATCTACCTTCTTCTTTTCTCTTCTTATATAACCATTCAAAAGCATTTTTCTTGTCCCAATAAAACGAAGCAACATTTTACTGGGTTCACAACATATAAGAGGAGAGTGTAACATTATGTGGAGGTGTATCAATGGAATAAGAATTGCCAAAAGGTTTTTATCCACTTCTTCTGTCAGTGCCCGTGGTTGGTTTGACCATGTGAGACCAGCACCGAAGGACCCCATTGTTAGTGTAAACGAGGCATTTCTAGCTGACCCTTTTCCCCACAAGATCAATATTGGAATGGTAAGTGCTTGTAGCTATATCTAATCATCATATTTTCATCTTCCATGTTTTGTCATCAGGGTTTTTTCTTTTTTCATCTCGTTTTTTTTGCTTTGTAAGGGAACTTACAGGGGTGATGATGGCAAACCTTTCATTCCTCAATGCGTTCGTGATGCAGAAACAATGATTCAAGGATGTAAATTGGAGTGAGTACTCTTGAATTTTCCTTCTCTCGCTGTTCTAACGGTTTTTTAATTCCAGAAACTGATTCTATCATGCTATGTCTTGCTTCGTTTATTTGATGACAAAGTATGATAAAAAAAACTGTACATTTGTTATGTATAGTGTAAAAGGAATTCATGTGTAGCCAGAAAAGTTGGGTTTCTATATATAGAACTTCGACTCAGTGGGTTGAAACTTTAAAATATCTCAAGTCTTAGCAACTCAAGTATATAATAAGGTCAACTAGCTTGGACTTTATTTATTTATTTATTATTTTCCTACAGAACCACTAGATACAGGACAAGCTGGTCTACTATCTTAAGCAGTGTGTCTTGGTCAAAGCTAATTTGTGGCTTTGCTTGCATTAAATAAAGTGGAACAACTGAACAAGTATATCAGTGGGGTCATTATGATTTTCCTACAGGTGCTTAAGAAACACTATCTGAAAGAAAACCAATAAAACTGTTTTCTGAATGGTTGGATATATATAAAAATTCAAACCAGCATTATTAAAGTATTAGTACAAATGGTTTTGGTGCTTTTTCTGTACTGATAGCTTGTAGATACCATAAATTATTTGGCACTACAAAACAGTACAACAATTTGCAAAATATTGATTTCATTCAGACATTTAGTTTACATAATCTGTGTAATCTACTGGTTCATCCAATGAAAATTCGGGTAAAGAAAGTTCGTTCAAGGATGAATTCATGGTGGGTGGAGTTCAATTTCCTTCTAATTTAATTTTGACAACAACTATGTCAAATAAAAATTTTGCGTTAATTGCGTATTTCTTGCAATACTAATTTTGTTAAAGTCCTTTTTTAACACATATAATGTTATTGTTTGCGTTATAATATAACCAGTGAATTTGTGTATAATACTCTAGTAACAATCATGCTTCTATGAACATATTTTACTTCTCAAAAACATGTTTAACAATATTCATTGACAGGGAGTCAAACGTTTCTGCAGTGAGATCAAAATTTGTTCAGGAGTGTGTAAGATTAGCATATGGGAATGATTCAATTGTTGTAAGAGAAGGATTGTTCGCAGGAGTTCCATCTTTGTCTGGAACTGGTGCATGTAGGCTTTTTGCTGAATTTCAAAGGCATTTCTATCCTGATTCTCTAATGTATCTACCAGATCCTACCTGGTCAAAGTAGGTCCTTTTCCCATTAGATTATTTTGAGATATATATATACATATTCAATATCTAATGCAAAGGTTTGCATGCTGTAGTCACCACAATATATGGAGACAGGCTGAAATCCCAGTCAAAACCTTCCACTACTACCATCCAGATACAAAGGGTTTAGATTTTGCTGCACTCTTAAATGATGTCAAGGTATTGGAAGTGTATTTATCAAAGTTATTGATGATGTTGAGAACCATACTAACTTTACTATTTAGAATAGTTGAAAAGCTTTGACATCCATGCTTCTTGTCTCTCGGACAAATCTAACAAGCTATATTATCATGGTAAAATAGAGACATTTAATGTTAAGTGTTAACAAATGAAATATGATTTTTGTTGCTACACAAATTGGGTTGAACTAGAAAACCAGCATATGTTGACAGTGTTATGTTATCATGGTAAAATAGAGACATTTAATGTTGAATGTTAACCAATGAAATATGATTTTTGTTGCTACACAAATTGGGTTGAACTAGAAAACCAGCATAAGTTGACAGTGTTATATTTTCTAATGTAACAGTGGTATAAAGCAGCCTTTAATTTTCTATGTTTATTCTGTGGTAATTTCAGAATGCACCAGATTGTTCTTTCTTCTTGCTTCATCCATGTGCCCACAACCCAACTGGTGTTGACCCCACTGAGGAACAATGGAGAGAAATATCATACCAGTTCAAGGTGATTTCCACAAATGAGATGCTTTAGTATTGCTTTGTACCATAAGCCTAAATCAATTACAATATTCTAACATTAATTATTTTCCAGGTAAAAAATCATTTCCCCTTCTTTGACATGGCTTATCAAGGATTTTCAAGTGGGGATCTTGACAAGGATGCCATAGCACTTCGAATTTTCCTTGAAGATGGGCATTTGATTGGTTGTGCTCAATCATTTGCAAAGAACATGGGATTATCTGAACATAAAGCTGGTTGTCTTAGGTAAGAATAGTCCTATATCCTAGTGATTAGAGATTTAGAGGCAGAGCATATTCTATGTTATGTAAAATAAAAGTTAGATGTCAAATATGTTACATGAGGCTTTTTTGAGGCAAGGGTCAATTACATAATATTAGGATATGACATGAAGCTCAACTTTGTAATAATGTTGCCATCATGTTTTATCATTTTGCTAATGTTCTTTTCAGCTTTACTAATCTACAGTAAAATCTATAACAGTGTTTTGTGCCAGAGTATAAAGCAAGTAGCTGCACTAAAAAGCCAACTGCAGCTGATGTCGCATGCAATGTATAGTAGCGTTCCTTTTCATGGCATTTTACTAGCTACCCTGATATTAAGCAACCCAAATATAGAAGAACTTTGGAGGAAAGAGATAAAGGTAATATGCAGCTTTCTAACTCATTTTCTACCTCTCCCTTTCTAAATTGATTCAGGATCTAATCATGGCAATGCTGTGTTTAAAGGTCATGGCTAAACGGATTCAAACTATGCGAACTACCCTGCGGCGTTGTCTGGAGAACTTAGATTCATCTTTCAATTGGGAGCATATAACTGCTCAGGTTTTGAATGTTTGATTTAGTAATCAGGTTTTCTTTGGATAAATTTCTCAATAAATATTTATGAGAGAATAAAATATGAAAGTAAAATGAATTAAACTTCTTAAAGTTAAAATAGTTTATGAGTAAGTTAAAATTAAGAAAGAATTTGTATAAATTAGTTTATATATAAGTTAATTTTAATTTATAGGAAAAATTTATTTCATTTTTTTCTATAAGTTTTTATTGAAAAATTTATCCAAATAAGACCTTTGTATATGCAGTTACCTTATGTTTGAAGAATCATATTATATCTTGAGCTCACAGTTGTACACTTTGATTCGTATACAAATGCAGGTAGGCATGTTCTGTTTTTCTGGATTAACCCCTGATCAGGTTAAACAACTGGAGAAGCTGTTCCATATATACATGACTCCTGACGGAAGAATAAGGTATGCATAAGCATTAAGGGAAATACTAACAATTCAACCAGTCACTATAATTAAAATCTCAATTTGTTTTTATATCCCTTTATTAATTTGATAATTTTGACTTAAATAATGTTCCTATATAACTCCTTGGTGATACTTGCAGCATGGCAGGTGTGACCTCTATCAATGTGGATTATTTGGCAAATGCAATACATCAGGTGACCAGAATTAATGAAGAAGCCCTGAGATCATGTTACGTTTAGCATTAATAGTCCTTTTCTACGTTATTCTGAACATAGGAAACATATCCATTTTTTGTCCCTTTTGTAATTATCGATGTACCTGATATACAACATACCAATTTACTGAAAATATTCAAATCAATATTTTTGGATCATCATGGATATTATTGTAAAATTTGGATTTGTAAACACAACCACATATTAAGTGATGAATGAAATAGCATATTTACGTATGCCTTCAAAAAACAGTTATGCATCTTAACTCGCAACAGCTTATGACTAAGCTTTTCTTCTTGTCCAAGTTAGTCTATTTTTCTTCCCTTTTCTCCAATAAAATCTTCAGTTGGTGAGTCCAAGATAATAAAAAGAACTTAATTTGTAAGTGATAAAATAGAAGTTGAATTCCACTTTTGATTTCTCAAATATGATTGTGAGATTTTATTCTACAAACTTTAATTGTTTAAATTAGATATTTCAGGTATCACAAAATTAGTGATTTTAGGTCATTTATCAAAAATTTTTAACAGATTTCGTTGATGTGATACTGAATAATAACAAGATGATAGGTGGCATGTTTTCTGATACGTTTAATTACACTTATACTATTTTAGAATCGGAATTGAGAGTGACAAATTTATATTAAGTATCATATTAATAGTCACATTATTTGGTGTGTTAACAAATTTTATTAAATAATTAACAAAAGATTCACACGAGATCAAAATCACGTAATTATATTACTAGAGTACCCAGTTCGTATAATTGAAAATCGGGAATCAAAACTGCTCAATACGAAACGACCAACCAAAAGTACGGTTAAGGTAAAAAAAAAGCATTTGAATATGAATAACAATCACTTATGACGGAGCTGAAAATCAGGGGAGCCACGTGTGTAGCATTTTAACTGGTCGAAATAAACAAAGGGAAAAGAATATTCCTCTTCTTTTGTCGGGTGAATAGGAAAAAGAAAAATCTGAAATTGAGGTTGATGACTTCTCAGCAATCTTCTTCGATCTCTGGAAAATCTTAAGGGACCATATTTAATTATATTATTCCGTTCCCTTTTGTAATTATATGAAAGTGTCGCGGTTATTAGTTAATAGTTATTTGTTTTACTAATATACTACATAATATGTGGCCCATATGCACATGGAACCCGGGATAAGATAAAGTCACTAGCAGCTTCTCTACCGACAACTTAGCTTAAGCAAGTTCGAACAAGTTTCAAGTTGTTTGGTATGTTCCAATCTCTCGTTCTGTCAATGTGCTATTGCATCATACTAAAATGTCGGTACAGAGATATTATTGTTAAGTAATAGTTTTTTATTTTTTTGAACCATATATAATAATACATTGTAAAATTGGTAATGACTTGTTCTTTTAGGTACCCTTGATTAAAGTAAATATACAAAAAGACAAAAAGTAGTTACTGTTTGCTTACCTAATGTAATGTTAAATGTGTATTTGATTGGTGTTAAGTGGTGTGCAAATACCATTTTACTCCTTTAATAATTGCATAAACTAAAGATATCTCCCTTCATGAGGTGATGCTTTGTATAAGAATCCTGACCGTGACACAAGGGAAATGTTGAACCAAAAGTAAACCTGAAGTATATGTAGTTTTCCTTTACCAACACGACACAGCAACAAGCCATTAAGGTCCGCGGGATAGGAAATCAAATTATTCCAAATGTTGTAGCTACCGATCAAGCCATCGAAGACAATTGATAGCATGATTATAACTTTCGCTTAATAGATCATATATAACTATAAGTGCCATTTTATAATTCCCATAGTCAAAATATGAAACATGTAGCATATCCTGAATTTGGAATTGTGCAACATTTTCTCTTTGTAATTTCCACCAGTTAAAGCAATTTCCACCAGTTCTTCTCTTTGCAATAAATAAAATCATTAAGACAGACAAAGCAAACTATCTATAGTAACAGTACTGATGAAAAGATAAAGCATTAGTCAAAGATGCTGATTAAGTTGTTTCTCCTTCCCCTCTCCCCTAGTAAAAGGGTAGTGTAATTGTGTAACAGGCCAATCAAATGCTTAAAGCTTAAGCGCGTCCAACTGCAAGAGAATTAGTAATCTTTCTACCACTAAATGTTCTGTTATTATGTGTTTATAAGTTTATCACCACCACTATAATAATAAACAACCACATTTCTTGCTTGATGAGGTTTCATGAAAGTAATGTACTCAGTTCTCTTTTGGCACATTCTAAGCACAGAAGAAATAGGAACTACCATTTCAAACTGCACAAAATGTAAGATACACTCACACCAGAAAATATAAGCAAGCTTGTAATTTGAGAGGACAAAACTCTAAAGAGTATCAGCTAGAAAAATTTACAAAGAAATACTATATAATCAGCACATTGTCCACTCCAGATCCAAGGCCAAGCTACAATGACAAGTCTTAATTACCTCAACAACTTGAGAACCCACTGTCTTAACTGCAGGTGGTACGAGGAATGCTAAAGCACAATTTGGAAGAGGGTGAAGTAGCACCACCTCCTTCACTATCTCCCTTGAAATCATTAGATGATCCATAGCTTAAGAGCTTCTTCTTGCCAAACTTTGCCATAGGGACAACTCTGGAGGAGCTTGAAGATGATTGCCATGAAGGGTATGATGAGGATGAGAGAATCATTTTCTTGAGGTTCAGCTTTGGCAGCATTGCTAGCAAGAGATTGGACTTTGAATGCTTCTTCTCTTTCTTTTTGTAGGCATTGATAGTGTTAAAATGATAAGGAGGTGGAGGAGTTAGAGGAGGGAGAGTGTCCTCTGAAAACCTGTGTTTGGGGGTCCCTGGCTCAGATTCCCACACAAACGGCACAGCAAGGGCTATTCTGAAAGAAGGGTTGGACATAGAACTTTCCTTTGAAAGAAGCCTGCAGAAGAACTTGTCATCTTGCTTGATTTGAAGGACACTCCTCTGGGGTACCTCGGTTTTGGCATTAACCATCTTTGTATGATTGAAACTGTCAGGTAGTTGTCACTGACACTGATTGGGTTTGCAGAGAAGGAGATAGAAAAAGGTTCAGGCCTGGTTTCTGGTTCAAGTAAGAGTACCAATTACAAATGAAGTCATAATAACTTGTGTATCTTTTTATACACAACAGTGTACCTCAATAATGCAACTTGGTTATTGACAATAATCGGTATTTAACTTCACACTTTTAAGGACAAAGCTTCCAATTTTCTGTACCTAACTGTTTTGACCAAATCTCTCTGCTTATTATATTGTCCTTTTGTGCAAAATATGAGAGTATATGTTTGTGTTACTCCGGTGTTATTTTTGTCACAAATGCAATATAATACTAAAAACATTCACTACTAATAAAATGCGTCATAGATAATTAAGTTCTTTAAAAGTATTAATAAGAATTTGATTTATAATTATGTGTATGAAAGAATGTGTTAGAAGAAATAATATCATTTTAGTAATTTTTACATTTTAGAAGAATTAGTCTCCAGCTATCAAGAGGAAGATATTCTTAATGTAAACTAAAAAATAATAATTCAATGTGTCTTCACCTATAACTATAACTTTAAACTTCTCGTAAACTCTAATTAAATGATCTAAAGTTATCCTCTGCATCGTCATATTTTTAATAAAAAATCAAATCTCCGTACAAAAGTTTGGTAGGTCTATATATGATACACACTTCAAACCCAAAATATTTTACATGAGGGGCTTGTTAAATATACAATACAATGTTCACCTGCCATCTTAAGTATTTTGATAGTTAGTTCGTCGTAATTTTCAATTCACAGATGAAAAGTAAACCATCGTAATTTTCAAATCAGAAATGATTAGTAAAGCCATGATTATCCACTTGCGGTACATGCTAGCCTTTGACACTACATAAACATGTGACGTAATATTGTACCCATCATCATGCACCACTTGATTTAGAGAAACAGATACAGTATATATTCCATGGTTTAATTTGTATAACTTCTCTGAATACATGTATTGCTTGATCCAGCATGGTACCTATAGGAGGTGCTAATTTTATGGATGCAAACCCTCTAGACTATTTTTCATAAGGAAGCAGCACCTGAAAATGGTCACTTTTAAAGGGAACTAACATGGGACACACGTGCCACATTAAGGGACATACTCTACCCTCTTTCCTCTTGCATTGTAATTATCTCGTATTAAGTGCTACCCTCACATGCAGCTTCCATTTATGGTGACTGAAGAATTTGATATGGCCACATGGGTTTCTTTTATATCAAAAGGACTTTAGATATGGAGCATGGTGCTATGATAATGAATGAGACTTAACTAAATGAGTTAGTGGGAAGACCTACCCTGCGGTCCTAGGCTTTTAGCCATCATCACTTACATACGTGACAGATTTTTGTGGGCTGTGATCCTTATGAGTGTTGCACTTGGACTAGTTTTGATACAAGACAGTTTTCTGTGTACGTTTCATAGACGTAGATGTGAGTGGATATGATATAATAACCTAGCCAAATTAATTTATGTAATGGCTGGCTAAAGCATTTATGAAATATATCACAGCAAATTTTTATATCTAATGATTAGTACCAATCACTAGAGTTATCTGATGGTTGTATAAAGCTATCAATTAAATTAAGTGTCTTTAGACAGGAAATTGTGGAATTATTTTGTGTAGATCACATTCCAAGAATGTACCTAGTTGGTGCAACAGGTAAAATGTCTTTGCAATGGATAGAGGTCGTGATTTGAGAGGTGAAGATTATGGGTTTAGAAAGGAAATAGGTAAAAAAAAAATTGATATTTACATAATTGGGATTAATGACTAAATTAATTAATATTTTTTTCATCTCTTGATGATCAATGTTTAAGATTTTTTAAATAAATTAAAAAAAATAGGTATTTTAAAAATTAATATTTATTAGAAAATAATTTTAT